>JAOXNN020000020.1:4747920-4787900 GCA_028571205.2 Hydropsyche betteni | reverse complement strand
CCATATACGCATGAAGAATAATTTTATAGACGCAAAAAAATAATCGTATCGACGCGTCGTTTTGAAGTCGCGAGCGTTATCGAACATACGGACACACTGAAATCCAATATTATATATAGGGGATATTATTGATATATTTTAATTTTAATTTAATAACGAAAATCAACTTCCATTACTCACATTTACCCACAAACACACTCATACACGACAATCTAAAACGAAAATCGCCAATATTCAACAACACGTACCCGACACTGCCCAGAGCTTCGCGATAAGAAAAACGTCCCGGCCGGGGCGTGTTCAAAAAGTCAAACTTCCACCACTTAACAATTTATCTCTACGACCACATCTAAATTACCCCACCGCCCACCCACCCACCCACCCACCCCCCATCCATGCTTACATGTCCGCAGATACCGTCTGCCGTCGAACCTTCTGGCGATAATTAGAATTTCGCCACATCCCCGCGCGAAAAGTCGGCCATTTTTTCCGCTTTTCGGCATGATTTTCGCGGCCCGCTGAAAAATGGCCATTGTATGCTAATTGAGGACGATCTCCGACTGTTTTGGTTATGAATGTGCCGTCGATAAATGCGGTAATTGGCGTGTGTTCGGGCCGAAGCGACGTTCTTCGCAGGCCCTTTGTTCTCTTCGCGTAGGCGTGAGCGAACTGCAAATTGTTCTCGTACAGCCTTGTCGCTTATTGAAAACGTCCGATGTCGTTTTGTTTTAGTTTTTTGTGTTGTTCTCGGCTCTGGAGAATGAACAGTCGATGAGCACGTAACGAATTCGCCGGACGAAATTCGTCTTGTATACGTTTTCCGGTTCGTTTCGTTCGAGAATAATTGATTAATCGGTGTGTTCGATTGCACTCGATTCGTCATTGTAGCAACAATAAAATTGCACGTCCGTGCACTTTATTAATCCGATTATATATTGTCTTTTGATCGACAATGCCATAAAAAAAACACACGAGATAATTACATCATCGCTTCTAATATAAATATGATTTTTACATTATGAATAACTCAAGAATATTAATTTTACTAGTATATAGGCTCGATGTTAATAACATCGGCTGTGGTTTTGTTAAGAAACGAATAATAATAAAATGTGAAAACCCGATTGTGTGAACTCGAAATGTGTACTCGATTTGAATATTTAATATTGAATTAATTAAACCAGTTCATTTGTTCATCATCATCATCATTTAAAAGTCGCGGCTCGGGTCATTCATTTGAAAAAAGGAAAAAAAAAATTCGCGAGCGTCATCGTGACAGACAGACAGAAATCCGCTATTATATATAGGGGACTATTATATATAGGGGATACATTTTGAATAACTCAAGAATATTAATTTTACTAGCATATAGGCCCGATGTTAATAACATCGGCTGTGGTTTTGTTAAGAAACGAAAAACAATAAAATGAGAAAACCCGATTTTGTGAACTCGAAATGTGTACTCGATTTGAATATTTAATATTTAATTAATAGAACCAGTTCATTTGTTCATCATCATCATCATCATCATCATCATTTAAAAGTCGCGGTTCGGGTCGTTCATTTGAAAAAAGGAAAAAAAATCGCGAGCGTCATCGTGACAGACAGACAGACAGAAATCTGCTATTATATATAGGTAAGGTGACCATTCGTAGTGGTTTTACCAGTACAGTGCTGGTTTTTTGGGTGCTGTCCTGGTTAGTTGTAAAATAAAACCAGTACAGATTCACCTATGTGAATAGCGTCTAGGGTAAAACACAATTTTCGTAATAATGAACGTATTGCTCAAAAAAGGGATTCAAGTGATTCAGGGAAATTCAATCCCTACTCCCCCCCCATGAATTTCTTAAAAATATGTACTGGTTTTTACTTTGAAAAAAATAGTCACCTTAATATAGGGGATGTGTAGAAGATACACATCACCGGTAAGGAAAGGTTAAATACGTTCGACCGCTGTAGTTGTCTTTTTTTATCGGAAAATGCATGTGGTAAAATGAAAAATTTGTTTTTCAGGTTTCGATGTCGAAAATATAGTATTTTTGCGTCCTATATATTTGTAGTATATAGGACGCAGACCAAATATACATATAGGCAGTGGTGTAGTGCTAAAAAAAAGTGGTGAAGCGCTAAAAAAAAAAGTCGTGGAGCGCTATATATATTTAAGATAAAAGGAAAAATTGTGCGAAAAATCATATGTCCAACTAAACTGCAATAAAAAAGCTAACAAAACTGACGAGGGTTAACAATTTTCAAGTTCGAAATTTCAGCTGTCGTTCCTAAATGCACGATGTTTTTGATTTTTTTCTCCAATTTCCAAATCTTTTGTGAAAATAAATGTCAAATTTGAGCATAATGAATGAATGAGAGGCATGTGTTTCGCATTCGACCGCTCCATTCTCTGCTCGGGACAATTCGTCTGGTATCCATTTGTCCATTTTTTTAACTTCCCTACTACATCCAGATATCTTAAAATACTTGATTTTGAAGCTTTGCGGTGTAATGCTAAATTCCGAACAGTTTTTTGAAACGTGAAATTTTATTTTGGAGCGCCGCCCCACCTCGAAATAAAGCGGCGGAGTGGCGCTCCGGCGCGCTCCTGCCCCGCTACACCACTGCATATAGGACAATACTATAAAACATATAATACGGCTGGCAACCCTACCCCTGTCCGTCGCGCGATTGGCAGCGCCGCTTCCCCCCCGCAAATGACGTGAGCCGCGGGTGGTGGCAGCGGCGGTCGCTCTACGTGCAGCTCTCGCCCCATATATAAAGTGACCGTGCCGACATGGGCGGCAGTTACAGGCCGGTGTACGCGTTCGCCAGAGAGATGCACCCGAGGGCGGCCAACGCGCCCAACCTGCCCTACGGCACCGCGGGCTTCCGCACCAAGTGAGAGCCTTCGAAGAATTTATATGGATTAGTCATCGCTCGTCCGATGGCGGGCGTTATCGCTTTCGGTTTCGCGCCGAGATTGTCGCCGGCGAATGGCGGCGGGAAATCGAAAGTTGTGGGCCTTGCCGACGATCGAAAGTGGTTCCGTGAATGTCGTGGCGTTTCGGTGTGTTACGGTTCGGCGCTTGTAGGAATCCGGTCGGGTTCTTGTATGGTCGACGGGTTCTTGTATGGTCGACGGGTTCTTGTATGGTCGACGGGTTCTTATGAGTTTCAGATTTTTTTAAATATTAGTATGGATTTTTATTTCAGTTTGTAATACAGAAGTTTTCATACGATAGGTTTGCTTGCATTTTAATTTTTTGTATTATAAAAATAAAAATTTTGATTTTGTATTTATTATCGTGGGTATGTTTAGAGAAAAACAAAAAAAAATGCTGTTTTGTGTTTGGTCATTGATCATAATAATTACGTTGATTTCAATTTTTACATTCCAATATGTTCAAAGTTTATAGTAAAAAAATTTTAATGTATAGATTTGCATGAATTTTAATTTGTTTATTATAAAAATGAAAATTTTTGATTTTGTACCTATAATCATTTTTAGTGATGAAAAGAAAAAATGCTGTATTGTATTTGTTCATTAATCAACGCTAATTCCATTGATTTCAATCTTTTCTTCCAATATGTTCATAGTTCGTGATACAAATGTTTTCATATAATAGATTTTCATAAAACGAAAGTTTTTGGTTTCGTATGTTTTTGTTTAATGATAAATGAAAGCAGTTGTATTTTATTATATTTATTCATCAATTCATTATATAAACCACTCAATGTTTTCCTAATTCTATCAATTTAAAAAAATTAACATATTCATAGTTCATGATACAAAAGTTTTTGTATAGATTTGCATAAAACTAAAATTTTCTGTTAAGAAAATGAATTTTTATAATTTTGTACTTACAATTGCGTCTACTCGATGATGAATGAAAAATAATGTATTTTATCACCGCACTGTATTTGTAAATTGATGGTGGTATTAGTTATATAAATAACTGTTGATTAACAGCTTACAATATTATCGATTCAAAAGGGATCAGTGCTTTTTATCAGATAAATAAAGTTGTTGAGTGAAAACGTAGTTCTATACAAATTTTATTTTATTGTACATCAAAATTTAATTTATTCGAATAAATAAAAAAAAAAAAAAAAACTGTAAAACTGATATATTTGTCAGCAAACAAGTATCATTAGCATCTATTAAAATGGAAAATCTAATATTTACGTGACTTCAAATTCATGTTTGCTAATTGCATATACATTATTATCGAATGGAAAATTTTCTATTATATATTTTGTTTTCATGATATTCTCATTTTTTTAACGATAACGAATACTCGATTTCAGGGCTATGCACTTGGAACATGTGGCATACCGGATGGGATTATTGGCCGTCTTAAGATCAAGAGTTAAAGATGGTGAGCCTCATACAAATTGTCTTATCTTAATAGTGAATCAGATAATTTTCACTTACTCATTGAACAATCGACATTAACTCATACATAGACTTTAATAATACACTTTATCTTGTTTTATTTGCCCTTGTAGATAAAGTTTAATATCCTATTATTATTGTAGTAAAAAAGCCGACAATAAAACCATGTTTATTTTCACTATCGATCATAATAAAGAAGAGAAATTTCCTTTTTTTAAATGTGTAATTGATTTACAGGGGCAACAATTGGATTGATGATAACCGCATCACACAATCTGGAACCCGACAATGGAGTCAAATTGATTGACCCTCATGGTGAAATGTTCGATATGAGTTGGGAGTCTTTGGCTACAAATATAGCTAACGTTAGGTGAGTGACAATTCATTTAAAATGTATAAATTATGATCTCTTTTAAAATATTAATTTATTTTTGATTTCAGTGATCTAGAATTATCATCTGTTGTCGAAGAAATTGTGAAATTGCACAACATTGATATGAGATTAAAGGCTTCCGTATTCATTGGTATGGACACTAGGTAAAGTCGACGTTAAACATTTTATTTGATAAGTTAAAAAATTATCAGAAAATTCATAATATTGATTTTTATAGATATAC
Source organism: Hydropsyche betteni (assembly GCA_028571205.2). Lineage (NCBI taxonomy): Eukaryota > Metazoa > Arthropoda > Insecta > Trichoptera > Hydropsychidae > Hydropsyche > Hydropsyche betteni. The sequence goes on along the minus strand of JAOXNN020000020.1, from coordinate 4,782,896 downwards.
CAGTCCAGGATTAGTCAAAGCGGCAACTAATGGAGTATTAGCCATACAAGGAACACCCACCGAGTACGGTATTGTAACAACGCCTATGTTGCATTACTTTGTTAGGTGCAGAAATACTAGTCACGAATATGGTATACCATCAGAAGAAGGTACATTAAATGTTTGCTAAAGTCTTAATATTTAATTTTTTTATTCTTTATCAAATATTTTTATTTTATCAGGATATTATTTGAAGTTAGTAAATGCTTTCAAAAAACTGAGAGGATCCAATTCTTCTAATTTGTCCTATAAGCCCATTTTGTACCTTGATGGTGCTAATGGAGTTGGTGGTAAAAAAATGAAAATGTTGAAAAATAAATTGGGTGGTCTTTTGGATGTTTCTATCTTTAATTTGGGCGGCAACGGAGGAAAGCTCAATTTGAATGTACGTTTTGTATTTTTCGTATTTTTTTTTTGTCTCATATAATTAAATATTATTTTTTAATAATTTTTTTTAGTGTGGTGCCGATTTTGTTAAAGTTCAACAAAAAGCCCCAGTTGGAGTTCCAATTGAATTAAATCAAAGAGTAACATCTTTCGATGGAGATGCTGATAGACTAATTTATTATTATTTCGATAATAGGTAAAAAAAAATTTTGTAACTTGAAAATGTATATCTCTATAATCTAATTTTTAATCAAAATCTTTCAGTGAAACTTTCCATCTATTGGATGGCGATCGTATAGCTACTTTGTTAGCGGGATATCTCATAACACTCATTAAAAAATGCCAACTAACCGACCTCAAATTAGGTCTCGTTCAAACAGCTTATGCAAATGGAGCTTCCACTGAATACATATCTGAAAAACTGGTACGATTATTTCAATACATAATTTTTTTCAGAATCGTCCACATTCTTACAATATGCTTTATTTCATAGTGTGTGCCAGTTGCATGTGTAAAAACGGGAGTCAAACATTTACATCACGAAGCGTTGAAGTTTGATATTGGTGTTTACTTTGAAGCTAACGGGCATGGAACTGTTGTTTACAGTGATAAGGCTAAGTCGCTGATAAAAAATGCGTCTAACGATGAAGGGTAAATAGATTGTGTAGATATGATGTATGAATGCTTTCATGTTGCTATAAGTTTCTTCTTTTTTAGATTAAATGATGAACAACGAGATGCTGCTTCACGAATGTTAGCTTTGATTGATCTCACAAATGAAACAGTAGGAGATGCTATATCAGATATGTTCCTTGTGGAAACTGTGCTGCATCATAATGGATGGGATGTTCATCAATGGTTGCAAGCATATGACGATTTGCCTTGTCGTCAATTGAAAGTTTGTGTAGAGGTAATTGTGCAAATCTGTTATATTTCTCTTATTAAAATGCTTTTTTCATTCATAGTTGATTTTATTTAATAGGATAGAAATGTAATCACTACAAAGGATGCTGAACGAAAATGTGTAACACCTGAAGGATTGCAGAGTAGGATTGATACTTTGGTATCTAAATATTCCAAAGGAAGGGCTTTTGTTCGTCCGTCTGGAACTGAAGATATTGTCAGGATTTATGCTGAATCTACTACTAAAGAAGTAAGTTACAAATAAAATAATTATATTTGATCTCATATTTTACTGTTAATTGAATTATTTCAGGACGCTGATCGCTTGGCAGCTGAAGTAGCTTATGCCGTTTATGATATGGCAAAAGGAGTCGGTGATGTACCCATTATACCATAAAAGTTTAAAAATTGCAGAAAACTAGTAATTTTTTTATTTATCATATTTAAATTAACCCTATTTTAGTATTTTTTACTACTTTTTTTTACAACACTTTGAATTTTAGTTAATGCTACCATAATATTATATAATTTAAAATTATATATATTTCAGTAGGTTAATCGCACAAAAGTTTTTTCTGATATTTTTTTATCGGTAGACATTCTAAAGTTATAGGTTTTTATCTATTTTTTAATAGTTGATGATTTGCTCAGTCTTTTCGATTTTGATTCAAAATCTAACTTAAATTTTTAATACTTAATCTTTTTTAACACTTCAAATGCATAATTGCACAATACGAGAAATTGCCAATGTTGGATGTTTGCAACCAAGATGAAATCTTGCCAAAGCAAATCCAAGTGATTCATGGTGATGTTAAAATTTAAATAAAATTGTCTTTTGGATAAAATTATATGGAATAATACTAATCTGTCAATTTCTATGGGAAATACCACTAATACCATTAAACATTAAAATGTAGACCAGTGGTTGTTGCGACATTAAAAAAAGATATTGCATTTTGAATGGCAGCCGAGCTGAACTGTACAGAAGTTCTGGTGCCTATCCAGTTGGCTTGCTCAACAAAATGTTTTCATATATTTCAAAATAAAATATTTGGACTCCTGCTCTACATATTTTTTTATGACAAAATTCTATTGGTATTAAAAGAAATCTCAAAAATGTCACAAATGCCAGATTTTTGATTTAACTAAACCAAAAAAAAAAAATACTAATGCAATATTCTAAAAGATATTTTTTACAAGCGTTTTATTTAATAAATATGTATTTTATTACAGGGTATATATTTTTTTCTTATATTTTGGGAATAGTTATGTAGTTCCTTGTAAATAATATGATGGTCTCGCAAAATTGTAAGAATGTGAACTAACGCTTCAAGCTTACATCGCCCTTATGACCCTTGCAATGTTTCTTTTGTGCCTTAACGTAGTTTCTTGTAGCGACTATCTATTCACACTTAACTCACCAATTGCGATGGTATATCATTAGATATAATTTTTGCAAAATATTTGATCCTTGCTATTTTTGTATTTGTATTTTTTTTTCTCAAATTTATTGAATTCTAAATTTATTTTTATATTTAAATTCAACATTTGTTTGCTAGTCATTGATCAACGTAATCTTCAGTTATATGATTTAGAATGAAGGATCGTATTTTTCTTTAGTATTTGTATAACTTATTTTTTTAAAAAGATATGTATATTTCACTATATATTCTTCTGAAAGTAAACATAATTGCATCATTCATGATGTTGAATGTGATATGTACCTTTTAAATAACCATATTGTTATATATATTCATTGTAAAGTATCCAAAATTTTCATTGAAAAATGAGAAAGATAATTAGAACGACTAGAAACTACCTTAAAATACATAAATGTTAGATTACCCTTTCCCTTATTCTCTTAAATCGCTTTTTAAGATATATTGCCAAAGTAAACTTTTGTGTGATTATGCTTTTTGAGATTATTTCAATTGTTAGTGTTAAAAAATATGTAATTTTATCTACCACTTTGCGTGTTGAGGGAATTGTCGAAAATCAGGCAAGTGAATGATTATTTATTGCCTTGAATGTTTTCAACTTAAATTATTGCCTTTGGAATTACACTGCCATAATAATAACTAAAGTAAGAGCATCTATGGATATGAATTTTTAAAATTTAATGACTCATTCCATATAAGTGTCGACTGAATTATCCTTTAATTATTATGGGTCTCATACAAAAAAATCTTTAAGGACAATATATCTAAAACTAAAAAATAACTTGAATTAGATACTATTGGATTCCTTAGTTGTAAATCGAGATATAAAATTTTGGCATTATAAAACGTAAATCGTAAGGATCAGACATGTAAATTATTAAAGCATCATTCTCAGAATTTGGTAGTTAAAATGATTGTAGCTATGATTCGTAGTTGTGCTCTCTTACCCATATTATTTCGAAATTCATGTGTATCATTATCGGTGCTACAAAAAACCCAACGTTAGATATCAAATTTAGTATCATAAATGTAAAAAGTATTTTCGTATTCATTGATTAGATTTTATCGCATAGCTCAAAATTTTCTTCAGATCGAGATTATTTTAGTAAAATTTTTGAAAATAACAATTTCAGATATACATTTTGTTATTTTGCACTGCATTAATTGATAGTTCGTAATTAATGGTGCTTGAAGCTTCTTTTAGTGATTTTAGATCTAAAATGAATACCTGAAATCAATTCTTCCTTTCGATATTAGCTCTTGTTTTGTATCAAGCTTAAAATTTTTAATAAAAAATCCAAAACATTGTATGTTGCACTATAGAAAACTGCATAAGTCATTTCGTTTAGTTTTAAATATTTTCTTATAGGTTATTTGTTTTGTCAAATTTTATTTAAGTTATTCTTTCTGTGAAACGCATTTACCAGCTTAAAATCGACTAGGTTAATTATTGTTAGAATGATACTTTCTGTGTTGAAAAACCCTTAAATGTATTATTGAATCGATAAGTATTAACCATTCTACGTAACTATGTTGTGAGATCACCGAAACATTTTCTATTTAATGTAATTCATATTTCATTGTAGATAAATGAATTTGGGATCAATATTGTAAAAAAAATAATGAGCATAATTATCATCTGTGTTCAAAACGGTGAGCAATAATATATAATACTGGTTTTATTCTATTATATGAATGCAGTGTAAAGTTTTCAGGATTGTGTAATAATCTGATAAGACTTGTTGATCTGGATTTGGATATGATTTATTTTAAATATGTGCATATCTTGTTTGAACTGTTTTTTGTTAAGGCCACACGTTAACCATTTTTGAAATAATTCAGAATGTTATTTATATAAGTTTTATTGAGCAATGTTAGATTTTATAGTGAATTTTAAATTATTGTTTGACCGATTCTCGTCTAGTCCAGATCATTCAAGTTGGACTTTGTTTTGAAGTTTTTAAATTGCTAAATATATATCATGTTGTTAGTCATTATTGAAAGTTTATTTAAGGTAATTCTTACAAATAGAATGTAAGATTTGTCAAAAAAATTTTATTGGCTAGGTTAAATGATTTTAACTTTCATCACAAATTTACGAGTATATAATGAATCAAAAATCATCTTAAATCAATTGTTTTCAATTATTTTTATTTAAATTTTATTTTAGGTTTCTCGATATTATTGCATGTACTTTTAACAATTTTTACTAACACTGCCACGTTAATGTAATTTTTAAAGTATGCATCACTATTCGATGCATTTTTTTTTTAAATGTATCACTCAATGTATAATACTTTGAAATCTTAAAAGACAAAATTCAACGACATTTAAAGCATTTAAATTATATATATATTGTTTAATTTTGCTCAATATATATTTTTTATTTAGGTCATTCCCATTCATCATATACAATTTTTGTACACATTTTTATTTTATACACAAATTAATTTTCAAAAAATAAAAATCATCGTTCATTTTTGGTTGTTTCAATCACATTTATCCCTATTTACTATTATTATCTTTTATGTCGAATTGAAAGTATCTAATAGATTTCAGAATGAAACAATTGTTTTGGTTTGTTTCAATTATTTTCATAAATAAATTAATAGCACACTGAAGTTCCTGTGGCTTGAATCATTAACTCGTGCACCTGTGAATGTTATTATTAATTTATTTTATACTTTTTAGACATATTTGATAAGTGTGCAATATACTTACTTGGACTCCTGGTCTAGTACTCAAAACATATACGATTGCTTCAGCAATATCTTTTGGTTGTAAGAAAGGAACATTATTCTCTCCGACATCGATGGGTTTATTGACACCTTCCACTGCTCTCACTGCAGCTGGACTAATACTCTAATGAAGAAGTTATGTTTGTTAAATCATTATCAAAAAAAAAAAAACAATTAAATTATATCTAAAATGATACATACGGATACTTTAATCTTGCTGTCCATATCTGCGAGTTCAAGTCTCAATGCATTGGTATATGCAGTTACTCCGTGTTTGCTCGGTCCGTACATTCCTGTCATATCCCCATACTGCTGAAGAATATGTCCAGAAATACTACAAGTGAATATAAGAGCGAGTTGCCTTTCTGTTCTTACACAATGGACATTTGCATTCAAACTAGATCTACTTTTTTCAAGCTTATGAATGTACATGCAATTAATTGTGTAAAAAAAAATATTGATTGTTTCATAAAATATTACAAGAAGTTTCACTTCCTATAATATTTGTTCATGTACAAACGAGTCCGATGTGTCATTATATAACATAGAATTAAAAAGCAGTCTTACGAGTTGATTTTAATGTTGATGTTTATAAATTTGTTAGACGCGTGCATTTTTACCTGTTGATGTTTATTATTTGGCCATTATCGCCTCGGTATCGCATGGATTTTAAGGCTTCTCTGGTGACAATACCCATACCTACAACGTTCACATCAAAAGCCTTTCTCCAATCTTCTGTGGAACCATCTGAAAACATAATAAATTGCTTAATATTTAATATAATTCGTTAAATGAATATTCAAATGGTAATAGCCATGGTAATATTTTTTTATATAATTCGGTCATTTGATTTAATTGGATAATATTTCAAAATTATTTTTAGATACATATAGAGATTGTTTAAGTTACCTTCGAATTCCCCGAATGTTTCAGAGGTTTAAAATTAGAAATTTTTCAGCACAAACTGAAATATTTGTGTCAAGCGTTCTGAAACCTTTTTATGAAGCAACAACAGATGTCACTACTTTACTTTTTCGGTTAAAATTTAAAATGGAGATTTTATCAGTTGATTGTGACCCGAAAATTTATATTTACAAATTGCCAAAATAATTTAGCAAGACCGGAAACAAAAACAGTTACATATTGCATTCGAGACAATTTTTTATCGATCGAACGACAAAAGTCACCAACGTATTAAAAACTGGTTTATCGAATGGGAATTTCATTCACAAAAACACTAACTAGAAAAATAGCACAAACGTTTTATACACTTCACGCGAATTAATATTTATTTTTATCGCTGATGAAATTCAGTATCCAATCTTAAAAGAGCCATAAAGCGGAAGTGTCCGAATCATTTTCAGCTGACGAATATTATTGGATTCTCGCATTTTGTGACGAATAAAAACAGAATAATAAAACAGTTTTACGCGCCTTTTTTACGCGTGCAATGATATTAGGGTGACCGTGCGTTTCGCGTAACGTCAAATTGGTCCAACTTTCGAGAAAGTCATGTTAAATTTATACAGCAACAACGTTATAAAATTTATCCTCACCTTTTGATTCATAATTCGTTTGAAAGGTTCATTTTTTAAATTTTATGTCGCGTATAAACTTTATCGTCGTGGCGCTCTTTACAGTATATTAAATATTTATCGTATAAAATAAACGTTAATAAAAGATTTACGGGCGGTTTTTTTTTTCGCTCGATCCGATTTTAGTTCGAAGGTTTTACTTTCGGAATCGTGATATCAAAATGATGCGAATCGTATATATTCGTGGGTACATAAGTAATATAAGGTAACCCTTGCGAGTAGAGCACATTTGTAAAAATTTATTGACCCCGATAAGAAAAAAAGATTCTCTCTCGGAAGAAGCTAATAAATATTGTAATAAGGAGGACAAGTAGATAATAACGATAGTAATTTATAACTGAAAAAAGTATTTGGTATTTAGAAAGGAACCATATACTTGACATTTTGATAATGAGGAAGCGAAAAGTGCACGATATCATGCCGATGAGACATTTAACTTTTAGATAAGAAATAAATTGATTCATGTAAAATAAAGTTCATATTAGTTTGAGAAAACATGTTGATTAAGTCATATTTCATTCTATAAAACTTAATCTGTTTTTTTTTCTAAAGGAAATGTTGAAACGATCCATTTTATACTTTCAAACGATATTTCGATCAATTATTATATTTGAATTGACGTCCGTTTCCAATTTCGATATGTATTATTTACGTTCGAATACAAATATACGAATCGTTTATGAAAAAAGTGCCATAACGATCTAGCGATGTTTACGTCGCAAAATTTTCCCTTTTGTCTGGTTGAAAATTCGAACGAGCTTTCAGCGTTGAACGCTTTTTATTTTGTTTGCATTGCGTATTTGAAGTTGATTTGTGCAAACGGATTTGTCTTCTTTTCATATTAGATGAAAGCGAAAGTAAACATTTAGCGAGCATACGATTTAAAGGAAAAAAAGGGTCATGTATGTTGTTTTTACATGGATCTGTGAAATTTTCATCATCTACGTTTTTAGAGTGTTCATATAATATCAACAGTTCAATGGAAACTGTGGCATTAATTATTCAGCTATTTTTCACAATAAGGTGCGAAGCTATATGTATTTTTTAAATATCGAATACATCAGAAATTGAATTATGTAAATATTTTCGACGCAAGATCCGAAAAATATGATCAAGACGAACTTGAACTTATACAAACAAAACTGATCACAAAAATCGATGCCACTTTTGATATTCGCGATCTCACGATGTCCACATTTCGCATTATTCAAATTTCGATCTAAAATCAACAGAACTTAGTAGTTCAATCAAAAACGGTCCTAGACTTAGAAAGAGCACACGATTGAATTTTATTCTCATCGGATCCATCACGACTTTCAAACACGACATCACAATAAATCCAAATTCGCACAACAGTTCACGATTACGACATTCGAAATCTTGATTAAGATCACAATATCATTGAACGAACACAAACACTGTCCTAGGGAACAGACTCACTCAGCAGACTTCCTGGTAAGTACACTCCAGCATTGTTGATGACGACATCTACACCGCCGAAGGTATTCTCGATCCATTCGAAAGCCCTGCCTACGTCGTCTTCATCAGTGATATCACATTTTAAAGCACACAGCCTTCCTTTAGTTTTCGAGGATAATTCCTATTAAAAAATAATAAAAATTTAATAAAAAATACAATGAATATGAATTGAATGATTCAAAGTATTCATACTTCGATTTTTTCGACTCTTCTAGCCAATCCTATGACATTCATCCCTTTATCGGCTAAAGTTAAAGCTGTTATAGACCCGATCGATCCACTAGCTCCAGTGACAACCACAACTTTTCCCTTCCATCTCCATTCCGCTGCTTCAGCATTGAAGATCATTAACAATACGATCAATTTGACGATCATGGTTATGGTGTACCTCGTGCTTGGATCGACCATGACGATCTACGAGGATCGCGATCGACGTCGACATTTTTATACCGTACCGGTTCTGTTAAACTGGTGTGTGTGTATGTATGTGTGTGTGCAGAAAATAAAACATAAATAATTATCAAATGAAAAAAATAAATAAATGTAATATGTAGAATTGTAGTGAGTCACGCTCTAGACTCTAGGGTTTTGTTGTACGCTGCCGATTTGACGAGGGGTCTTCGATTAGTTCGGAGAGATCATTGCCGTTTAAATATTGTAATTACGGTGACGGTCTGGTGAATGGAGTGTTGTAATTGTTGCACGTTTGAAATGCGTCGTGTCTTCGTTTCGCGCGAATGCATCGCAGTTGCTAATTAGCATATGTCAGTCGCATCAATTGCAAATACAAATTGTTGTATTTGCAAGATGTTATATTTTACATGAAAAGTTTTTTTTTTGAATAAGAGGCGTGAAATCGGATATTTTTTTATTCATTTAATTTCGAAGTGGTAATTTTTTTAAATGATCAATAGTTTAGCCTTGTGAAGAGCATTGGTTCCCACCGGTCAATGAAGTTAAGTAGCAGGTGGCGTGGTCCTTTCAAGGAAACGAGTAAATTTGACCTTGAGATCATTTAGAAAGGGATGGTTTTTAGTATTTGAATATCAAGTTAAACCTTATTGTCTGGAACTTTTGGATGAAAAAAAAAACTTTATTATGCGGTGGGTATTGTATTGAATTCATATGATGTGATAATAAGACTAATGCAATTATTTGATGAATATTTTACATTTGAGCAAACGTGAGAAAAATATTGAAAATTTTTGCATAAACATAAGATTCAATATTTCTGTCAGGTCTTAAAAACAAATCATTAATTATTTGCTCATATAAATTCAATAGATAATTAGCGACAACGATTATAATAATTAGCATAATCTTCTCAAGGAAATGAGATAAAAAGATATACAAATGCCCTTCGGTGTTGCATGATTCAAATACGTGTAAATTTTTCAAACTATATGAATCACGAACAATACGATTAAACAAACAATCGGTGCAAAATGCACTAACAAAACCTGACGAGAAAAAAAAAACGAGTTCGAACGTCGTTCGCATCGAAATTATCCGAAAAGGTGTCAATTCACACAAACACGTACGTTCGAGTTGTGCAACGGAAAAAAATGTAAATTTGAACATTTAAAGAGTGCGCATCAAATTTCGTAAAAATCACTAAAACCGAAAAACTTTCGAACCCGACACGATAATATTTTTATTTTACGCAACAATCAGAAACTTCATATTGAAAAAAAGATAGAATAAACCTCAGAAATTTTCAAAACTTTTATACGAAAACGAAATTATTGTACTTGGCAAATATTATACGGGTTAATCGCAGATACGCGTTTGGGAGGGCCTAAAAAGCTTTAGCGTTTATATTAGAATTTAAATTCATCGTCCTTTCCGGGACCGCGTAACGTTTCGAACGACCCTCGGCATTCGACTGAATAAACAGAGGTTGTTTAACCAAATCACGGTTCTTATATAATTCGATTCCATGTCGGTCGTCCGGGCTTTGTTGGTCCTCCGAAATGTACGTATTTGCAAAAATCCTCGTATACGATTTTTGCGAATGCTAATTGCATCGATGCACGTCCGACGGGTCCATTGCACATAATCGCATAAGCCGATCAATTCGGGCCGACAATTGATTTTATTTTTATTTTTTGTATTATATAATGTGTGGAAAAAAATTTTTCGAAGTTAATCGAGCGCCTTGACATTTCATTGTTAAGTAAAATCGTGTTTTTTCGGTTAATTGTGTTACGATGTCCGCGTTGTGATATATCCGTGATTTTCCCAATTATGAGTCGTAATATTTTATTGAATTTTTTGTTGTCGAACAATGAGAATTGTCGAATGTGGTTTTGTTTGTTTTTGTACGCAAATGACGTAGGTTTTTGTATCCGTTCACATTTTCGCACATTCGATATATTGTGCGATAAAGAAAATTTTTCCGAATACACACCGCTTCCAGAACAAACTCGTTTCTTATTTATAAAATGAGAAAAGTGGAAAAAATCTAGTAAGAAATAGATGATCTTGTATATAAGCTTCATAGGTAAATTGCCTAGGGCGCTGTTTTCGTAGGGGCGACAATGATATTTATTTTCAACGCTTGTCAAACTGTCTCGAAACATATATTTAACCGCAATTACGTCGACAAAAAGTGTTCCATTTAAACATTTCGATAAAAAACCATAATTCACTTCAAATTATAGCCCCTGCGTTGATATTTCCGCAAACAAAACGATAACGACCCATTCTCTGTAAACTCGAAAATTTTGACAGTTTCCAATGATTTCGTCGAAAAATCTGATCACGGTCGAATTGGTCCTAACGATTTAATATGCAGGTATGATACGATGGAATCAACAAGGTCGCAACACACAAACGCTAACGTGATTATCGTCAAAATTTATATTTACATAATTCGCAGTTAGCGAATTTTATCGCTTCATCCGTTACGCCTGTTGCATTTTAATTTTTACCGGTTTTTTCGAATCTTTTTTCGTTTTTGGCGCGATAAAAGCGACCAGTTCGTCGCAGGCGCGGGGAAGTCGTCAATTTTGAAACGTTTAAAATGTTGCGTATCGTTCGCGTTTTATTCATACATACAATTTTTTTTTACTGACTTTTTGAGTCCCGAATGGTCGTTTTTCATCGAAGTAATTACGTTGTCGTTCTTGCAAATTGGACTGCAATTAATTCAGAAAATCGCGGCACACTTTCCCAAACAAAAAAGGTCATATATGCCTGATCAGATTACACGATCTTCGCATTTTTTCCCATTTAATTTTGTCTCATAAAGCTGCGGACAATGTGAAGTTTTCAATTTCGTCGAAAGACGAGATGTGTCTCGGGTACGGTGTCAGGTCGCGTAATTCGTTCGCGAAATTCAATAAAAGTAGCAATTTGGTCGAATTCAAACAAATCTCCTTATTTATAACGGCCGTGTCTTGGACCAAATCGTTTCCGTGTCGAAACAAACGGAAAACTTTTTATTTATTTATTCGTATACCTTCGTTCTATCTTGCAGAGCTTTGCAGTCAAATGAAAAATGTATTTGTCTTCGTTTGCATCGTTAAATCGTATTTTATTGAACCGGAAAAAATAGGATTCTTCTAAGAAAAAATATGTTTTGAAAAACGCTGGGTGTCGACGCTCGATTCGACCTGAATATAAGAGAGTGCTAGTTTTCTTAGATATGAAATTTTCCTTCTTCTACGAACGACACTTCTATAGAATTTGTATATGATGAATTCTGGTTAAAATAAGAGTGTATAATACAATATTAATTAATGACATCAAAATAATCTTATTATATATTATCCTCTAGTATTTAATTGATATCTAATATTTGATCTATATAATGTATGAGCGTCGTGATCGTAAGAACATTAAATAATAGCAAAAAATTACTTCCTTGTTAAAAAAAATCGTTTGCGTATTAAAACACTCTTCTTTTTATTTTTGTTATCTATGCGCCTGTCATTTTGACATTTCGAAGCTCATAAAGGAACCTTTTTTTCGAATAAACGTATTATAGATATGATCAGCGTTTACCGTATTTGCTCTATATACCCAGAAAAAAAAATTGAATAAAATATTCAACCGAATCGATACGATTTTAACGGTTGTGCTAATTGACACGATTGCCGAGACGAGGCATTCCACGGAAGCCGTTTTTCTACCAACAAACGATAATAAAACAACGAAAAAAAAACATGGGCCATATTTTTTCTATATATATTTTCGGCGAACGTGTCTATAGCTTGACGACCTCAAAAAAACCTCGTCTTTCCGACATTTTCGCGCGGTTTTTTTAATATAATTTTAATTGAATCTCGCCTGACGTACGCGTGGACCGAAATAATGCGATTTGCTGCATTAGATTAATTCGAAAAATTCTGCGATCTTCCTGCAAAATCCCCGTGTCGTTTTTATGGCACGTAAATCGGGTTCATATCAGTTTTTCAGCAGGTTCTTCGACACGAAATAATTTTCATGGGGTTGAATCTTTTGATGTTCCCCTACATAACGATGGGATCTGAAACAACCGAGACATTATTTTTAGTAGATAAATTTTCACGGGGGTTTGGCTGTCCGCTTGCAGCAGCTAACTTTGAAATTTACTGCCGTTTGATTCGCGAAGCATCGGATTTATGGTAATTGCTGCGATTTCACTTTTACGCGTTTTCGTTGGTAAGAAACTTTTGTTTTTGAAGCCACGGGATTCGCGAAATAGGCACCCGAGGAGAATTTGCATGCAAATCAATTAAAACGATTCTCTGAGCCAAGCAGGAAAATGGAATAACGTCATAGATATTTTATTATTGCATAACATCATAATGGGAAATTTTCGATTTTGAATTTCATCCAAAAACAATATAAAATTGGCTGTCATTTCGTCATGTTCAATGCATCCTCATTTGGACCGTTTCATATGCAAACGCGTAAGTGCAATTTAATATGTACCATGTGCACAAGTTTTTAATTCATTGTACATTTGGGTTGTGTTCGATTAAATTTAATTGAATAATTCTGAATTTCTGAGATTGAACCATACTCATTTTTATAAATATGTGATATAAGCTATCAAAGGTGTTGACATGTTAATGTGGTGATTATTTTTCTTTATGGTTTAATGATATTTATTGCATATAAGCTTTAAATGAAATTTGGTTTCCAGTCTAGACTTATTTGCTCGAAAATGATTGGCCGTATCAACAAACGGTTTTTAAGACTCTCCAAAAGTCAAGAGGGATTTTAGAGGTGATATTGAAGTACGTGAACGTTTGATGATGGAAAAATGAATAAGATGTAATATTCGAAGTCTAAAAAACAATCTTAATGTTTTTTCGGAATAGACTGTTTTCGTGATAATTTTAACATCGACATAAATTTTGTCGGAATTTATAATATCTTTAAAAAAATACATTACCAAAAGTATTACAACTCGTAAAATATTGTTCTTGGAATCTCGGAAATCCCCGTAAAGATTGCTTCAATGTTGATTTTGATTAGTTAATAAGAACAATATAAATTTATATATGATGCTAATTATATAAAGTGACCCCGAAAAGTACTTGCGTAATATGTAAAGGAAAATTTTTAATTAAATAAAACAATTAAGAATCGTTTAAAATTCATACCGTGCTCTCAACGGTTATATAAGTGTGTGGGAAATTCTAACAACAAATACAGGGCTTTATTTATTTTTCGAACAAAATCGTACAAAAGTTGCGTGAAGTGAGGTTTTTGGACGACCTTACGTCACAGAAATTTATATAATATTTTTAATTGAACCATTAAATCTTCGTTAATTTTGTTATCCGCAATAAATAAAAGGCTTGACGTACAAAATCGATTAGCGCAAAATTATCTGCTAATCCAGACGGCAATAAATAAAACACGACATGCCGCCGAAAAAAAAATATATCGGAAAAAACGGAAAACGAGTATGACGATTCAATCGAGTCATCTCTTTCGGTTCCAAAAAGTTCGGATCATCGAAAGATTGATGTCCGCTCGTCCATAAGGTCAAGGCTTTCGAAATCGATCAGGAATTTCTTGATTTTTTCCGATTAGCATAATCGATTTTTATTTATGTTTTTTTTTCGATTCATGTAATATTCATGAACGATGTTTATTAGCGCTAATCGTGTCGCTGTGAATTTGATGCGTTTTTTTTGTAACAGTCAAAGGTTAGTATCGGATGTGATTTTTACATAATATATCAAACGGTTAAGTGTTTCGGAAAGTGGCCCGCTCTGACAATTCACGTTTTTAGGCTGTCACGCTCGAATGTGATACGTTTTTTCATTGAAAGTCAATAAAAATACACAGATAACCAAATATTCATATAGTCAATATTGTGTTTTTGTAATGTCAGACCTTCACTTTTAAACGGATTTTATTTGTAAGAAGGGATTTTTTATTGCTTGAGGAAATGTGTTTTATGAAACGTTTTCACATATTCGAGCCAAGAATATTGATGAGTTCAACTGTTATTTCCTCAAACGACCCGAATCAATAAATCAAATAAGAATTCATAAATTAACTTATCTCATCCGAAAATTTAAAAACAATTAATTACGAATATAAAATAATACGAAAAAAAAAACAACTTTGGATCGCACCATACTTCATAACGATCCTTAAAACCGGGTCGCGGAAGACAGTTTTTCCGGATGGCCATTTCCCGCTTTTCCAACAAGACCGGGACCATTCTCCGCATTCCTCCACAACGTCTTTCCCTTTTCTTTGCATACCGATCTGCAACTCCTCTCCCCCCCGGAGGCTGTTAATAAGCCAGTTTCCATTGAAAAGTCCCATTCATCACGGCGTCGCGCTTATTGACGCCTCGCCTTTGTTTTCGGACGCGTTTTCGAATATTGTGCGAAATCATACCGGCCGATTCGATGATTTATTCTTGCCATTCATCTTGCTTAAAAGCGAAAAGGCGGTTTTTACTGAGGTCTGAGTGTACGTGTTCTTTCTGCCTTTTTGCGAGTGTGTGCGCAATTTTCTTCTTGTTTCGACGTGGCCGCAAAAAGGCGCCACTCCATTATCTGGGGGCAAAAAATCGCGCGGAAAAAAAAAACAAAAATAAATAAGCTTGCCGTGTGAGGCTTTTACAGAAATTTAGATAGATCGTTTCTCAAAGTATCGTGTGATTTATATGATAATTGAGTTATGATATAGGTTGACCGTATTTTGTAGGACTCAAAATGGGACTCTCTTTAAAAAAATAAAAAAATTACTTTTCTCATTATTATACGATATAAAAAAATATGTTGCACGTCTAAAAGTTTCACAGTTTTTTTTTTTGAAGTATTATACAATATACAATTCTTATGTACAAGAAATTATGAAACAAGATAAAAAGTATAATATAAAAATATTATATTTCATGTTTATATAAAAATAATTATAGTACTGCAGGAGTTTTTCTTTAAATATAAAACGAACAATAAATCAATTATAAATTTTTCTAAAAGATTTTCTCGGTTTTTTATATGCAAAAATTATATGTAACTAAAATTCGTTTTTCTTTAATTATTTTTTTTACTTTTGCAAAATAATATAATTTTTGTCTATTAATTTCTTGTTATTTTAATATATTATAATTAATAACTCATATTTAAATTACATTGGATTTCATAGTCAAAATATCTCAATACATACGAAATTTTTACAGGATCAATAAAAAACAATAAATTTAAAATGATCTATTTATTTTACACATGAAATCAAATAATTAATTATTATATTAAATTTTAGATTAGCTGATGCATCGAAAAAGCGAGTAATAATCACATGTAATAGGAAGTGTAATAATCAAAATAGGAAATGGAAGTAGATTATATATTATAAATACAGCGAGCGATTAAAAAAATTAAAACATGCACTTAACTATATGGTGGCTTAGAAATACCCACAGTTCTATGCTGACAAAATTTTGAGTCATATTAATGATGTAACCTGTCGGTTTTACTTTTAAATTAATCAAAAAAGGATAATTTTCCTAGAAGAGAACAGAATTTTTAAAAAGGAAAAGGTTATCAAAAAGAAAAAAAATCCTAAAAAAATGTCGTCGTTATTATGTTCCAGTGAACGAGAGAAAATAGGACGAATCAAAAAAAATTATAAAAGTGGCAGAACAAACGCAAAGCATGAAAAAATGAGAATTTTTTAGCTAAAATGGGACGTATGGTCAATCTAGTTATGAATGAACATTTTCAGTTCCCTTCATGCGGCCGAAGCTGCGTTCGAGTTTTTTAGTGTGTTATTTTTTATATTTATTTTATGATTTATGAATGATTCAAAAACTACAGATTTGTACCTTGTATAAAAATAACCGTATATTTTTGAATTTTTTTCTTGCGATATATTGTAATATTTAAACAATTTCTATATATTTTATATAACGTATCGATACGCTCACGTGTGTTTTCAATTTTCTAGTCCACGTCGCTTTAAACGATTTCGAACATTTTATCGTATGAGAGAGGTTTGACATACGCACGAACGAGAAAGGAATTTAAGACGCCAATACGAGAGGAAATTCTCTTATCTCTACGTGGCAAAACGTGCGAGAAAACTCCCCTGGAAATATTATTATTAAATTAATTCGTAATAAAAACGTGTACTAATTCGAGTTTTCCCTTCTCTCCCCCATGGACGCATGAATATTTAATATGTACGATTTAAATAATGCGAAAAACATTGCTACGAGTTTCCGCATAACGAAATTGGGTAATAAATCATTACGGATTCAATTTTGAAAAATAACCGAGTTATCGATGTACGAAGAATAACGACGAGACAGTTAAGTAGGTGCGATATAACTATGACCTATTTAAAGTTTTTATATAGATATGCTACAGCTGCAAGATTTTAAAGTGTAATTTTATATGGTATAAGAACTTACCCAACAATATTGATATTCATAGTTCCACGACACGTTTCTCATAAGTTTTAAAACTCTCGGCGTACGTCGAAAGTGCTTACGAACTTTCGCCGAAGAAAAAGTTTCGATACAGTCGTGACACAGCAATATTGTTTTACGCGGAGAATCCTCGATACTTTACGGTAAGCGAAAAGAAAGATACTTCGTATACACACATATAAATCGCAAGGACGAAAGAGTTTGTGCGCGGAAAATTCAAAAATAAAATCCCAACTTTTGTGTAATACGGAGAAAAATCGGATTCACTTTGTTGTACGTTCAAATCCTGACCCGAAACCTGGACTTTCGAACATGTATTAAACACGGCAAAGCCTCTGAGCTAATTTAAGGACGACTTCCATATGCAAATTGGACGAAAGGAAGGGAATCGAAGGATTTACCCGTGGACATGTTGTATATATAAAACGAGGCTAACAACGTCGTTAGGGGTCTACGACGAATCGTTAATATGTTGCGTATAATATAAACACGCGGGTTGTTCAGGAAGTCCATAAATTTCACAAATTCACGAATATATTATATAAATAAATATAAAAATTAATTTTAGATATTAAATACATATTTTTAAAAACAGAATCATATTATTTCATTTGAAAAAATCTTTATTTTCAATAAAAAAATCTTTCAGAATAACCTATCCATATTACACACATGCAACCGGAAAAAGACCTTGTCTCTTTTGTCGCATTTCTTTTACAAACGGCCCCAGAGAAAATTGTATATTTTTCGCCTAATTGGATCGCTCGCGTTATTTATACACGAACGTCGAACATCCTTTCCTTACACTTATTTTTTTCGCCCCGACCCCCCGGATTTTACGGCGAGCTTTATAGTGAAAGTTGCGTGTCTTATTTTTCCGGAAAATCGCGCACCCCTCGAAAGCCACCCCAAAGCGTTCAGTGGCCGTCGAAACGGCCGCCGAGACGGTCGTTTTCTCGGCTCTCATCGAATTTTCCTGATTTTCCGCAACTTTTCGTATGCGAATTTTCGCGGGGTTCGAAAGCGAGATGTGCTTTGTGTGCCGCTGAGCTTTCCAACTTGTTTCGTTGGGTTTTTGTGCAATTTTGATTGTCTATAGTGACGTTTCGTAATACGTTGTATATATTTTTAAAGATATGATGTTTGCTGTTACTAATATGAAATTCAAATATTTTGAATAAAGGTAATTTAAATTTATTATATTCAATTTTTAATTGAACTGATCTTATTTTATGAAATTAAATTTTGTATGTTTGTATTTTGGATTGAAACTTTTTAAGTAGTTTGAAAATTATTCTAAAGATGTAAATTCAACCCAATTATATTTATTAATTAGTTTATTTAGAAAGTTATAGATAAATTATAACCGTGTTTTGGATTAACTGAAATTCGTGAATTACTACAAGTTTAGTTAGTAAGTTATATCAATAAATGTAATTAAAGTTCAAACTACTTTATTATTATATTTAAACGTTTCTTTAATACAAAATCTATTTTATTTATTAAAATAAATATATGTTTATCTTTCGGTTTTAAAAATAGAAATTCTTTCTAAGATTTGCATAAAAACTTCGGAATTTATTCGAATATTTAATGCGAAAAATATCTGATCGTACGTGTCTCATGTGTCGATATGACAAAGGAAAAACTTGATGTGAACATTTTCCTTCCAAAAGCAAGACATTCCATCAACAAAAATAGAACGGTCTGATTGAAGATGATCGATTTGACATTGTATCAAATCCAACGTCTTTTTTATACGAGAAACGTGCGAGATTTTCCCCGATACCACACTTTCAATACATTCTCCGTGCCGTATACTTTCACAACCGACCATCGATCGATCGATTTCTATAACACGAAATTGCATGGGTAGATTCTAAATTTCGCATTTATTTATTTTCGTATACAAAATGATAAATCTCATATATTATACACGCGAAAATTTCACAATAATTGAAACGGTGCGGCGCGGAATGAAATGTGTCACACGAATTATTAATTATGAAGCTAAATTGAGTCATTTTTTTCAATTTGGCGGCTCACACTAATAATGTCATAATGGTGTGTAGTGAAACGAGCTTTCTCGTTTTGGATTTATAAATATTGTATGTCCGTATAATTGTGTTTGACGATTCTAATCTGAGATTAATTTCACACAGCCAATTTCGGTTCGGTGTTTGTTCTCGTCGAATTTTCGGAGTGAAAAATAAGTTTTCGTCCCGAACAAAGTATGATAGGTACCCAAAGTAGAATTCTTATATGTACTCGCATATGAGGGAAATAGAATCAAAATCTGCAATTTTCAACGCAAATGAAATTGGATACATTTGAATATTATCGTTATCGATAATGATTTTTTTTACAATAAATGGTATAAAAAAGTCATATTTTGCAATGAGCATTATAAGATGATCTATTATTAATAAAAATTCCATTTTTTCACAAAAAAAACGTATCAATCATTTATAATAATCAAATAATAACATCCCTACTTTAATTTATAGCGAAAAACAATTTTTCAAGATTCACCACAACTTTTCTCAAATACAGACAGCGAATTTTGATTCCACACTCCTCGAATTTTCTCTTGAACTTCCTACCAAGTATTCGAGGCCCTCACCCCACCGGGCCTGTCTTCCCTAAAAGGGAAGACGGAGCCTTCGAGTTTTCTATTTTCGATTCTTGATGTGGCCTTATACATTTGTGCCCTTAACATCAGTACATACATACAAGCGGTACAAAGGGACGCGTTCTCTGCTTAAGTACGGCTCGGTTGCGAGTGTTTTAACGCTTATTAGTTAGAAACGAGCCGGCTTATTTCCATTAATTTCTTACCAACTCTCGCCTAGAGGACGAAGGGGTGTGAGGGGTGAGGTCTGTTCGTAAAAGTCGTCCAAAGCTAGAATTTTCATTATTTTCCATTTAATTAGTGCGACGCATTGGCATCGTTTAAAAGCGGGCTGGATTTGTGATTTCGGGGAATTATTTATAATTTTGAAATAAAATATTGTTTTACTTTCGACTATTAATTTCGTGAGAAACGTATTATTTTGATAGGAAAAATTGTTTATCAAAAAAGTATTACGGATCTATAATTCAGTATGTCCTCATTGATTTTGTAGTCATTAATAACATCAAACAACAAGAGTTTTACTGTTGTAAATAATTTTAATTTCATAAAAAACTTCCTATTAATGTTGTTTCATAAATTTCGAAATTGGTTTTTATTATTCAATAAACAATCATATAAAAGTAGGTCATTATGAAATAGCTATAATAACCGTTTGCGTAAATAGAGCAATCAATTATTTCAAATAAATCAACATATTGAAATCAATATAATTTTCATAATGGATCGAAACTTTTTCGATACCATCGCAATTTCGAATATTTTTTCGACGAAATTAATTTTTAAAATACCAATATATCTTATTAAAAGGTTTTAATATAGTCCAGTAATATTTATTTACAAATGTTATATTATATTTGAATTGTACATATAAAAGAATCCGATAAACATCCATTATACAATAAATATCGAAAACTTTGGAAAAACTCGCATGTACTACGAGTTCCAGCGTACATTCCAGAATCGAGCAAAAATTTATAATCGCCGTCTTAGAAACGGCAATCTCGAAATTAATCCGTTAACAGCGCACTCTCAGACGATAATTGCGAAAGCGATACACAGAACTCGTGCAAGATTTTTGCGAAAGACTCATTATTTTCGTTTGGCGAGCGCAATCAAAGAACTCTCTTTCGAACAAAGTTTCGAACGCTACAATTTAAAATCCCTTCATTCTAACCCTTTGATGTCGGCGTTCGCTTCGTGCTATTTCGTTCGGAATCCTTTCTATACACAATACGAACGCATAAAAGTTCTTTTTGATTAAACGGCGCCAGAACTTATCGCTGAAAAGTAAAAATCATAGAAGAGATTATATCGTTCCAATTTTTCGTCGCTGTATAATTTTTAGCGATGTATAATGTACATTTTTGCATCGACAGCTCCATTTTGCCGAGCGACCGCAAAACCGTTTTATTCCTCGGAAAAAGGCGTAGGAGACTCCGACGTGTGCTAAAAAGCTTTCAAATTTATCGACGATCGCGAAAGCCTAATTCAATATCGTAGAATCGATCGAAAAATGCCTTATGAAAAGTCGTTCGAGTAAAAAGCGTGGTTTGCGAAGCACAATGGCTCTGTTCGAATTTGAATTGGGAATTTCAAAGCCCATCTTGATAATGCATGATTAATAACGTAAGTTAATTTAGTTTAGTTTGTATTGGATGTGCGCTTTCGTATGATATATTCGGGATACTGTGTTGCATACGAAAACGGTCGTTTTGACTTTTTTATGGGCGGGAATAAAAACTTTTTTGAAAATGCAATAAAAAAGGCGTGAGGGCCCAATGAGAATTGGGTTTATGCACACCACAATGTTACGATGATTTAATTAAAATTTTCACACCACCTCGAATTCCGCAGATACATTCTCGTTTATGCGGAAAGTTCATTTATTATTGCAATTTTCGTAATATATTAATATGTATTTCGATTTATATTTTAGGGAGAAAACCCTTGTACGCGTATCGCATAAAACGAAATAAATTTACGTTTTAATTACAGCTTTAATTGTAAGTCGCGAACAGACCGAAACGATTAACGTTCCCCATGTATTTAAAGCATAGTGAGATTATTCCGCAATTAAATTACAAATATCTGGCATAAACGCACAATTTTGTGCGCGAAAATTCACACAGCGTACACGAAAATAGAACATAGTTACGAAACATAATGAGTTTTACACATAATTAAACTTAAAACTTTTTCTCAAAAATAATCTCTTTCCTTATACGACTAACATTTTTTAAAATATACAATATGATAATGTATTTTTTTATAATTTAGTTGAAAAAATGAGATACAACCAATTAACATCAACACCATCGACAACCACCACCATGCCAGAATCGACAGCTGAATGACACAGAAGCACCTAAAAATGGCAGACGACACCAACGAAGCGTCAAACTGGAGGCACAGACGACCGAAAAAGCCATCACACCCCCTTGCCACTATGGGGGTAATTTTCGCGGCCTGCTTGTGGCCATGGTTGGCTTCCGCAGGCCACTACGAGAATTCTTGGTATTTCTACGGCGAAAGACGGTGCTGTCTCGGCGAAAGACACCTTCGACAAGCCAGAGGTAAATTAAAATCCCATCCCATCGGCAGCCGAGTCCTTTGTCATAGTCGGAATTATCGAAATTAAATTGGACCGAAGGAAACGCGCGAAAGGGTAGTTTAGTCGGGGGAAAAGTTTATCGTCGGGAGGGTGCACGCGGTGCCAAGTTTTATGCTAATTCTCTTCTGTGTAATTAATTTATTTTTCGATATCGAGTCGGAATCCGAATAAAAAAGATTGATGAAATCCGTTGCGGAAGAGCTTTCGTAATGCATAATTTATTATGTGGCGTATCGATGACAGAATATTATGTTACATTATATAAATTTGTGCAAGAGATTTGTAAGCATGTGTTGTTTATTTTTTCAAATTATGAAATATATTGAGACGTGATTAATTTATATTCAATTAAAGTACACCCAGTCCTTTTTTTACACGGTTCTCAAATAACACGGATTATTTTTTTTACACAAATTTTTCACTTTAACACGGTATATAAAAAAAGTATTATTATGCCATAATAGTAAGATTCGGCGTAGTTCAGTATAATATTATGATTATAAATATGTATGCAATTACAGTCATCAAATGAAAATTTTTGATTTTTTTTTTGATAATTTACATGAAGAAATTTTCCACATTACAATTTTTTATAAAGTACATTTGGATGGAAGTTCTAATCTAAATATACCGATTGAACCTATCTCCAAATTTTGCATGCTCACCATACATTTTTTTATACGGTAGTCTTTGGAACGTATCCCCCATGAAAAAAAAGGAATGGGTGTATTCGTTTTGTAAAACTTCGACTTTATATATTACGAGCGCGTATACAACATTTCATATGAGTTGGTAATTTGTTGAATATTCAAGAAGATTGATTACATTTACTTTCTAAACTGTTGAAATTTTTAAATGTGAGTCGAACGAATCGTTACGCACATATCTTAACATTAGATAAATTCACATATTATCAATATGCATAATACGATATTACAAAATTAATTATATTGTATTTTTGATCCGGGATTACTCGGATGTCAGTTGTCTCTTCGCATATTATTTACTCGAACGTACACGTCTAGTCAAATTTGCAATTTCGGCATTGCTGCCATGTCGTCCGTTCTAGATTGCGGCCATTAAAGGGTTGACAAGTGACACGAGGAGACCTTTCCGCGAGATTGCTTATGCGTTAAATAATAACCTCCATTTATCGGCAGCTCGATTGAATTAACGATGTTTCGGATAAAAAAAAGCACACCAATATTAATAGGCCGGTAAAAATAAACGTGACATTTAAGGGGTTCGACGTGTACAACCCTTTCGGTGGAAATAATTTTCATTTTTCAAAACGGGTCGTTCGCAGGTGCTTTCGGCGGGCGGAAATTCGGGGTTTTTTATTTCGGAAAAGGCGAAATGGGATGAGAATACTTTTTTTTAATAGGCGCGGAGATTATTTATAGTCGGGTCAACGAAGTCGATGTTTGGGCCAAAATGTCGTATCGTGAAAATAATGAACGAACGAGTGCGATCGAAAAATGTCACGAGTGCCGTGAGAATATTATGTCGTGATTTGGAGTTGAAATATTGTAAGTGAATATTTTACAAATACGGTTTATAATACAAATTGAAATTGTTTTGATACATATTTGAATAGTAAATTAATATTGATTAAAAAAATTATATTTATTCGATTGAATTCGTTTGTCAATAAGTACTATATAAACTTCGATTCGATTTTACGAATGAATTATATTCTAAGAACTCTTCGTTGTCTATTTTGTGGTATATCATGCAAATTTGCTATAAATCTCCGAAATTTATTTCGTGCAGTTAATCGCTATATTATTCGCAATGATTTTTTCGATTGACAGCGGAATTTCCGGGAAAAAGTGCCCGTTGTCCAGAATTTCAGAGGATTCGCCTTTTTCGTCCGTGTCAGTAATCCTCCAATTAGGAAAAAGGCTTAAGCGCCAAATTACACACAGCGCAAGTTATTTTCCATCAATTAAGCGGATTTTTATAACGAGAAATTTATGTTAGGGCACGTTTGTATTTTCAACACCACCACCGACCGCAATATAATAATAGTTTTCACAACATTACACTACGCAAAGGATTATATTTTGACACGTGTGTCATATTTGACAGATTTCATCTCGGAATTCACCTGTGGCCACCTGTACTACAAAACATTTCACATGGACGAAAGTGAGGGATACCTATACGTTGGAGCTATGTAAGAACAATTTTTTCTATTATATATTTAATTTTAGATTCTCTTTTCGATATTTCGTAGACGTGTCAATTGGAATGTGTTTATAAAAAGGCTTTCCCTTCTGATGAAAAAATACGAATTCGTTTGCCGAAGCTCCGAATAGAACGTAATTTTATCGCCCAATGACCGGTCGACTTGGACGAAGGGTAAAAAAAAAAACAGATTTCCAATATAAAAGTTATCAGGTCATACAACGCCCTGCGGGTCTTCGCCCAATTTCCCGACATATTTTCGCCAAAAAAGTGCGAAGATTTGATCAAAACGTTATAAAAAATATATATTGGAAAGGGAGATTCGGAGGCGCCATATTTCCAAGTAATATATTTTAGAAATGCATCCCTTATTCGAATGCACGTATTGGATTTATAGCACATCTTGCAACGGAATGCTGCGAGATTTCCGCCACAATGGGAAATAATTTTTCACAACATTTCCTCCGACTAGTGTTGAAAATTTACATGCGGTGAAAATATTCTAATATTTTATTTTATATTTACAGGGACCATATATTTCGACTGAACCTATCAGATATAAGCCAATCTAAGTGTGAGGTGAGTTTTTTATATAATATTATTTTGACGACGTTTTTTATTTAATATTGAAACATTTAATCGTTTTAAATGAAGATTATTACTTTTTTCGAGTTTGAACATCGCAGATTCAATATACGGAGTAACGACGCGTAAAAAGAGGCGTCGGTTCATCATTCATTTTTTGCCCGTTTTTTTCGTACTCAAATTACCGGAAAATCTACAATAAATTGCTGAAAATTATTTATTATTGTTAATGTCTTTAGTATTTTTTCTTTGTTACTGATTTTGTCATGGAAAAAAAAAATTCTTTCCAGGCGTGCAAACCCAAATTAAATATTTACGCGCCAATTATTACACAGCGTCACAATTTTATACGGAAAAAAGCTAATACAAAATTTTACATAAGGTATGATTGTGTGCTTTTAAAATGTTTACGTTCGGGAAGATTACACGCCATAATAAAAATGCGAAATAAAGGAAATTCGCATTGTATTTTTGAATATGAAACGCTTACGAAGCCCTCGCGAATTCCTTATACAGTTTGTGTCCCCTGAGCAGATGCGCCCTGCGAATTAACGACAAACATTCCAGATGATATACAAGACACGAAAGAAATATTCATTTCAAAAATGAATGCTTTAATATTACGGATATACATTAAAATGATCGCCGTTTTGTATTTTATCAAACGAGTGTTTCGTTCATTATGGAACAAAAATTGTTCACATCAGTCTTTGTCTCATGCCAGTGACGTACGCCATTAATCTTACTCATTTTGCGTTTAATCGTTTCGCAACTTTAACACTGAATTATCAAATTAGGATTTTTGAGTTTTGATCTTGGAATATGAGAAAATTGTTTTCGTTTTAAGGAAAAGTCAGTGCATATGTAAAGTTGAAGGGAACGGACGTGAAAGAAAACTTTTGGGTCTTATATAATATATTAAGGATAATGAAATGAGATTGACATGCAACCCATTTTTATCAATATTCGAAAACTTTTCCGTATTTCTATTTTACCCAATAATATTTTATAAAGTTCTACGAATAAATTTCAAAACTTTTATCACAAATCAATGGGAAAAGTTTCCGCAAACAATTCCATACGGATCTACAATTTTAGGTTTATACTTTTCAGTTTCACAACACGAAAAATTAATTTCAATATTCAAACAACACGAAATTCTTGAATCAAAAAAAATATCTACGAATAATTCCAATGAAAATTCCACAAAATTGATACCATTGCCGAACGAACCGTTCCCGCTCAAACGCACAACTTTCGCGCGACAAAGTCGTCTGGAAAATTTTCCCCGGGGCCGTTTCCTTTTCACGGCATCATAAACAAATAGCGATTATTTATCTTTAACACAATTATATTGTGCACTGGGTATTTATAATGTGTAGAGCACGTCTGGAGCACACGAAGCTCGGCTTCCATTGCGAACAATGCCGTCGCCTCGGAACAATGGACGTCTCGAACTTCCTGAAACGAAAGGAAACCGGGACTTAGGCAGACAGGTGGTGAGACGTCCCTGGAGAAGGACATAAATAATATACAGTCGATTAAAATTCGGGTTTGATTGAGGCTTGATCAACAATGGGTCTGTAGTAATCACTATACAATTTATAGATGAAGCTCATAATTTTTGTATTTAGTATGAAAATTGATTCAATGTACATAGTTTATTTAACTTAACGATTACATAAAATTGATCAAAGTCTATTAAATTTGTTAAAAATTACTTTTCTATGACAAAGGATCGTAAATTCAACGGTACCGGAAATATCTTGAATAGGCTGTATATGATGATAAGTGTCAAACTATAGTTTAGAATAAAGTTTTGCTTAGTGCGTGTATTTCAAATGAATATTCATTAATTTGAAACGTGCTAAATATTGTTAAGTAAGTTTATATAATTAAATAGAAAAGGCACAAAACTGTAAAGCATAAATTGTAGTTAATTGGTGTAAAATGTCATAATTTTCATATAACATTTAATTTGAAATATTTTTATATACGTCCAAAGTAAACGTATAAATTATAAAGTTCGTATTATTTAAAAGCATTTAGAATTAATATATCTAAAAACTTTTAATCATTTCTTGGTATTAAATCGAAAAAAAATAAATCTAGCCCAATCTGCCTTGATCCTGAGATCCGACCAATTTCCCACACTGCACTCTGATCCCGTTTTTAACGTTTTTCAACGGTAACGACACATCAGCTAAGGGATCTAGGAGGAGTACTGAAAAGTGGGTGGCTGGTGGTGGAAAAAGAAACGACGAGGGTTGGTTCCAGCGAACTGATGCGGAGTCGAATTAGCAATTCCGATGTCTGTAACGGGCAGTAACAAATTGCCAACGAATAAAATTACTCTCGAGGAGTTCGAGCCCAATATAAACGGATACTTTTCCGCTGAAAATGATACGTATATAACGGAAAAATGTCGAGCTCTTCTCGTGAGAGTGTGGAGGTTTGAGTGTTGCACCACTCGACCTTGGCGAAGGAAATATATATTTTTTGTTTTGGGTGTATAAGTACATATTGATTTGTAACAGGAAGATTATAGTTATAAGTTTTTTGTGTATAATGGGTGCCGTTTATAGTTTTTTGTGTGTCGGAATATGGAATTTGCTAAAAAATAGGGTATGATTTGAAGTAGTTACGTGGTTGAGTTTAATGGTTGGGTATTGAGCTGACTAAAAACGAGTAGTTCGATTTAATACTTACGTATTAGAGCTTCTGTATCTGATATAACTACTTATATAAATATTACTTTCACTTAGGCCTAGTTGTATGTTTGAAACATTGATTTTGACGTGCCAAAAATTAATATCTAATAATCGAATTTGTGTTGAAATAAGTAGTTTTAACCAAAAAGAAATATCAAATTTATTATAAAAACTGATATTTTATGTTATATTACTATTACACACTACGGAAAACAACACCACTTTACGACATCGAAACCGCAATCGTAAACTAACGTATAAACTAACCGAAATCTTATTATACGGGAACAAGAACCTAACGCACCTAAAGTTGATTTAACGTAAATTATTGAATCAAATCGAATTATCTAATATAATAAACTAGATTTTTATTATGGAATTAATATTTCTCAAAATTATTATAATAATATTCAATTTTCATATTATTTGTTTAATTTTTCTTACAACCCCGACACATCGAGTATAACAAGATGAAAAGCTGTTCCTATTAATAAATCTAAATTCCTTAACAACGATTAATTTATAACGTTCAGATTAATACCGCGTCTAGGAAAATTTATTGGATGACATCTTTCAAATAAGCTGTATTTATACTATAGAAATATTGTACAATAGTGGGGTCGCTATATTTCTTGTACGATAGTAATCTTGAGGATGATGAATATGATCATCAGTCATTGACATGTGTACGAATTTCAAAGAAAAAGTCTTTAAAAACTAGAATAGATTAAAAATTTATTTTTTTATATACTAAAAATGTTTTACTTCATTGTCCATCAGAAAAGCTTTGAAGAGGAACTAGCAATTTTATATTTCTCATATAAAAGTAACAACACTGGTAGATGTTGAGTATAATGCGGCCATAAGATCAAAGCAAATGTACTATATACATTTATAACAAAAAAATTTTTTGATGAAAAAGTTATAAATAGGTATTAATAATATATTATATAATAACGAAAATAAATAAAGAACGTGGATTTCTAGTTTTATATAACGAAATATAATTGGATCCTTAATGATTATCGCTAAAAACATTTTTCAAACGCGAATACAACTCGAATAAAAAAATACATCTATCAATAAGCACACAATTATCAAAGTAAAAACAAGAATTCGATAATTGTTCATGATCACAGGTCACTTAAATATTCACGGACCATTCAATTATTGTCACAATTATCATTCACGATCATAATCATTATATATGATCTATTAAATTTTTATTGTAGAACAAATCCTTTCCAATGTATTGGAAACGAAAACATTATTTCTCTTTGTGAAATAAAAAGAACACATCTTAATAGGTTAAATAGTAAAATCATATATAAACAATATAATGCATAGTTCAACCTTAAATAAAATCGAACCGTCAAAATTTCAACGACCATCTTTCATTCGACTGTGAAATAAAAGATAAGCAACTCAATAAGTTTAACAGTAAAATCAACTCTAAAATCTATCTATGAACCATATCACACATTGCTCAAGTCTACCGATTGATACAAACTATTATACAACCTTCAAACCACACCGCACATATCTTAACTCTACATACTGTTCCAAACCTTCAACCTTGACCGAAACCAAACCAAACCATCCAAAAAAACCACCAAAACAACAACGACCATCTCCGAACCGACGAACAGGTCACGGCTCCGCGCACAACCGGCCGAATTATTAAAACGCGATACGCACACAAAGTCTAATTATTTATACCTTTTCCACATCAAAGGGCCGCGGCTTTAAGCATGCATCACGACCACAATTTCCCGGCAATATACGTTTTCATAGAGACACATCCAGCGTGTAAATACCGCCGCTGTTTGCGCGGCTCTCGCTCCGGGCGCACCACTATGCGCGTCTATTCAAAGAGACATCGTCGTAAGGGTAGTTAAGCGTTTTATTAGCCGACACAAAGGCGGGAACGAAGTTAAAAATTTCCTGGGGGATAGCGTGTGGGTTCGCGGGAGTGTTGATCTTGGAGGGTTCGGTGTGTGGGAGTGTTTGGTGGGGTGTTTGGGTGGTCGGGTTTGTGTGAATGGGAGTGGATGGTATCGAATGGAGTGAGTGATTTTGATATTTTCTAAGATTATAATTGTTGTATTGATTCTTTTACTGTTGATTGTTGTTGTATTGTTGTACTCAATCCTGTTTTTACATGGGGATATATTCCAAAGATTAACGTTTGAAAAAATGTGTAGTGACCATATACAAATTGGATATAGGCAGGACTGGCTCGAGGCAGATTGATTTTCAGCGCACACCCTCCGTAGTTTTAAATATTTTCGAAAAAAAGCAATATTTTTCAAAAGAAAACCCGTATATAGTAGAACCTTGATTATACAGATTAAACGGGGATCGAGATGGTCTGGATAGCGAAAATTCTGGATAATCAAAAAAATAAATGAACATAAAAATAATTAATTTGTTAGAAACTATAGAGGAATTCCAGTCAGTGAGATAAAAATTCTAACCCTCCGTATAATAGTTACATCCTATTCTATCGAAAACTATTTTTATCTGCAACTGGGAGGGGAGGGTGAAAATCCAATTCGTATATATCGAATATTGACAAATTAGAATTCAAAATAAACAAGTTTTATGTTTAAATTTTATTAAAAAAAATAGGACACATTATGCGCCTCATGGCTCGATTATGACTTGAAATCGTCGAAAAATATCGATTTTTTTTTTATTAAATAACTATAATCGTATAATGGCCAATGCCGAATTTTAAGATTGTGGTTCAATATAATATTATAGCACGTTTTTTTTATATACCGCGTTAAAGTGTAAAAAAATTGTGTAAAAAAGAATTGATTATTTTTCTTCGTACCGTGTTATTTCGGAATCAGAAGGATTAGGTATATTATATTCAAAGATTTATAAAGAAATTTAAATATATTCAAAGAAAAAGGATGAAGATAGTTGCTTTCGCAACAATTAATTTAGAATATGATCAAATAATAAAAATTGATTATGTTGAATATATGACGGTATGTGTTTTTTAATTATTTCAGTGATTAGTCAATGACTAATGAATGATAGTGTTATTACACTTCATTAAGAGATTAGAAATTTGACTTTTATTGTTATATAGATTATTTTGATAAGAGTAAGGTAAATAATTGAATAACTTAAATGCGTGTCATAAAATTAAAATCGAGTATTTTTAATAATATGTTAAATACTATTTTGGAAATTATCTTACTTTTAGAGGTTTATGTGAAATAGATGAAAATTTTTGTTAAAGATTTATTTTGAATAGTCCCAGGAATCGTCTATATGTATTTATTTCAATGTCATTATTCTATATCATAAAATCATTAAAGACAATGAGCGCATTGTACAGGCAAATTAATGAACTTAATCTGTATAGATTATCAATCACACGCTGATTTTTTTATTTGAATGTTATTAAACCGTGTAATATATTTTCATTGATTATAATTAAAACATAAAACATAAATTTACGAAACATAACAAAGACCTAAAAGTAAGAAAATTTAAATTTTGTTACTGAAAAACGAAAACTATCCAGCAAAAGCACATTAACACGAGCGAAAATTAAATTTACCACTACTGTCCCATTATTTTTCTCGAACAAGACTTTCAAAGTGACCTACGTAAATTTCAAAATTAATTACTTTTTACTCGCGTCACGTTTGCAAGACACTCGAGCGGCGACCATCATGCGAAGATTCGTCTAGCCAGCGAACATTTCATTATCGCTCCATACAAATAACCACCCACACAACTGCCGATACACACACACACACTTGTAAAATACGTGTAGGAGAGTCTTTACGACACAATAAAAGCGAAATCCCGGAAAATGCGCTGTTTACACTGGGAAAAATCCGGCGAAACGTCGAACGGGGTATTACGAGTCCGCAACGTGTTCGGTATTAACCTCGCGAAATTACAATACGTTCGCAAATTGCGTCACGAACAGATTCAGAGTCTTTCAGCCTTTTCGAATGATGGATTTAAAAAATAAATTAAATTTTCTGTATGCGGAAAAGAGAAAAATGAGCCTTTGAAACGTTGCCGGTCGCATTATGCCGCAAACAATAACAAATTCGATTTATTGATAGGTTTTTTTTTTAAATAGTTATTATTTTCTATTGTATCAAAACTAATATTCGCAATTATTTTTCAGAAAGATTCCATGTACTTGGAGGCTACTGATGTTACGAGTTGCATCATTAGTGGAAAATCTGAGGTATTTCTATATTTCTATACAGTTTTTTTTCGTCATTATCGATTTTTATTTGTAATATGTTTTTATCATAAAATAAATATTTATCAGATTGAATGAAATTGATAAAGAATTCCACGATTCCGATGATGAATGTATTGTATTGATACCGATAAATACCGACAAAAGTGTTTAGTATGAATGACAGAAATAAAGATAAAAGTTATTTATGATATGAGATAGTGCATTATTATTCATCATAAAAATTCGAATGTATGGTGATGAAAATTTTTGCATCAAAACAATGGATCGCGAAAAATTTGTACGATTTTAATTACGCAAAAAATGCTTCAAATTTTTCATAAAGATACGTTCATTTTTAAAATAATTTTGCTCCCATGACGATCCCCGTATATATTATGTTATGTAATGCGTGATGGTTGTATTTATATAATTATTTAGCAATTCAGAGCTCGGACCTTTTGTTTGAGCAGTAGAAAATTCGGGAATTAAATTTTCATTGAGAGGGAGAGGCGCTATGGGTAAGCGAAGACAGCGTCGCGACTTAATGTAAAGGAAATATGTAAGGACGTCGGAATTTATTTAATAAAGCGAATACATAATCGAGCGTGAACACAATGGGAAAATCGAATAAATATCAATGCCTTTTAAATTATGGAAACCGAAAAAACACAAGCGAGTAATTGATATTCCCACATCAAAAACGAAATTCGAGAACGACGTTTCCGTTGAGTGAGCGACTTTCTTACGTATTGTATTAAATTAATTCTATTAATAAAAATAATTTGTAAATGGAAAAATACATGTTTATTATAAATTGTGTATGAAGTTTTCATTTTAATTATAATATGCGTGTATTTTTAACTTCCCTTTTAAAAGACGAATCTTCAAATATGATTAAATGGATTACGAACTGCTTGGCGAAGCTTTAATATGTATAAAAGAGAAACGATATCTTATACTTGAATATATTCCGATATTTTTTTCTCACAATCTCGGATTTCAGCTGAAACGGAACTAGTGAACATTCAGTTCTACTATTGCGAACGCTTTCCGGGAGATTTATTCAAAAATTTAATATGAATAAGATTCCTCGAAAATGAAAAAAAATATCATAAGAACGCCGACATCGTCCAATACTATCAACCTTTTTATTATTATTTTCGTACGATGTCGGAAAAGCGTTGCGAATTAATGTACGGGAAATTCGTAATTTCGTAAAATTCCCCGAAGAGCGTACAGTGCTACCAACGTAGAAGGGCCTCGCCCACTCGAGATGATGAAGTGGGGCCTTTCGAAAACCCATTTTGGCGCCATTCGAGTGAATATTTAGCACGTGTTTTTGACGTGTTCCTAAGCTTTGGATCCGGGGACTCATTTTGATTGTGTCTTCGTTCGAATGTGAACTTTTCGGATTGATTTGATTAGTTCAAATTCAATTTCAGAGGTGATAGTTGTTGAATACA
The DNA here is from genome assembly GCA_028571205.2 of Hydropsyche betteni. Classification (NCBI taxonomy): domain Eukaryota; kingdom Metazoa; phylum Arthropoda; class Insecta; order Trichoptera; family Hydropsychidae; genus Hydropsyche; species Hydropsyche betteni. Next base: position 4,748,997 of record JAOXNN020000020.1, on the reverse strand, counting down.
TATTTTATAGGAGATCTGGTTGTGAGTAATCTAAAGTAATCATCACAAATATTCAACGTTATTATTAAATAATATTTGTGGATTTTTTTTTAAATATGTTGTATTGGATTGCAATTATAAATTGCAATAGCTTATTCACCTATCCGCCTTTATTTTTTCTAATGAAACTTATTTATCATAGAATGAAGAAATATACACGTATTTAAATTTGAAAAATAACTGAAAAAGTAAATAAAAAATATTTAAAAACAATTTACTATTTGAATGAATGCGAGATTTAGATTAATTTAACTTAATATATAATACTTTCATTATTTTTGGACAATTAGGGAAAGTCTGGAATCGATTAGTTTTTGATAAATCATTTTATCATGTGCTATTTCGACTTTTTTTTCATAGTTTGTGTTTTTAATTAATAATTTTTCTTACATAAATAAAAATGTAATGAGAAAGCTTATAGATTACATCGTCAGTATTATAAAGTTTACATAACTTAAATTTCTTCGAGATAATTTGCGATCGAAAAGCGTTTTTATAATTATGATATGAAAATCGAATCAAAAATATTTTAATACAGAACTTTCATAGATTTTTTTTCTCTTCGTTCATATAAAATTCATTCCGTTTTTATTCACCAGTATAATATAAAATTATATAATTTATTCATCGGTAGTTGATTTTCAAAAATATATGAAAGTTATAAAAAACTATAAAAATTTTATGATCGTTCCATAAAAAAGTTCAAAGCCAATAAATTTCATACGAACACGATAGTAATTGTCGTATTACGAATCCGAATATTTCCAAAATGAAATCCTCCATACATCAAAAACCACTCGATAGAGAACACCACCGACAATATTCATCTAAACCCCACATAAATCGCACCTCGGTCCCGCAAACTACACAAAACAACGGGGGGGGGGCCCCCCCCCCCCCCCGCCCCCCCGCCCGCCCGCCCCCACGCCGCCGCGGTCCGCCCCGCCCGCCCGCCCCCCGCAGGGCCCCCCCCAACCCCACAAGAGCACCCCGCCCACCCACCCGCCCCACCACCCCCCCCCCCCCCCCCCCCCCCCC
>JAOXNN020000020.1:4725237-4747841 GCA_028571205.2 Hydropsyche betteni | reverse complement strand
ACACACACCCACCCACCCACCCATACATCGCATGCATCCGGAAAATGCACCTCTGGCCAAAAACGATTAACACACCACATAAAACAATGACGACATCCCATAAACGCATTCCTGTATTTAACGGGCGCAGTAAAAACGGCGTCATTACGCCGAAACGGGCGGGCAAACTCGGCCATTGTTCCCCGGCAATATTCGAATAATCCACAGCATTCGAATAATGTATAATATAATAATATGCGAGATGGTTCTAATGACAAATATAGGCCGCGACGGCTCGTCACGCAGTTTCGACGTCAAGCGCTGGGACGGGTTAGGAATTAATGGAATTGGAAAGGAAATGGAAAGGGCGAACTATTACTGCTTTCCATCTCCCGTTATGTGTCTTTCGAGACGTTTAGTTTGCTCTCGAGTCGTAGTTGAACCGTGATTGTTATGTGTATTTGTTTATTGTGTTACGTGAGGTTGTGTGGATTTGGAATTTTCGTGGATTATATACAGTCGGATCGTATTTGAAATTTTCCATTGTTGCGGTTGTTTGTTATGTTTTAGTTTTGAATGTGCAGATTTTTTGTCATCGTATTATAAACAATATCCACTGTAGGATAAGGGCTTTTCGATATTACCGGACGTCCGGTCATTTTGTCTTATCGTGTTTGTCCACTACGCAGTGACAAAGGGAAGTAACTTTCGAGAAGATGAATATTGGAAATATCCTTTGCCAAATAGTCTTAGATCAATGATGCGTGATCTCATTCATCTACTGATTGCTGTACATATCGCTTCAGTGGAAACTCGTGCATTTGACATGTCTAAGTTTTTGTAAAAATTATCTTACAATCTATAACAATATAGCGAAAACTCTAATTTATATTATGGATTATTATACAATAATTTTTACAAGTGAATAAGTAGCATATGATAATAATTATGATATATACGATGAATAATCTAATAATATATGCGAATTCCAATTTGCATTTACAATTGGATCGAAATTAAATCATTCGTTCATTGTTCGTGGTCGTGTCCAATCTTACGTTGCCGGGCAAAAAAAAAAGATTCATATCTTCAAAGGTTCATGTGACAAACAGATACAGGAAAGAGACCTACGCTATTCCCGGGGATCTAATTATCTTACAAAGAATCAGTGATCATCCATTTTGATGATGGTTGATGAGCTTATCGGTATTCTTGAAATCGCCGTTCTGGAAACTAGTGGGATGCAGAGTGCATCCTACTATTATAGTTCAGCTGGTACGGATGGTGAACTGTTTTCAGTTGATAAGAAAATATAAATACGCGTTTTTAAATGACATTCGAAAACAATAAAGGCAAAAAAGAAAAAAAACCCTCACGTTATGCTATATGCTATGCGTTATTTATATAGTCATATATGGATGCATAAAAAAAATTATCATTAGTGGAAATGAGAAATATTTAACTCCACCACATTAAATATAAAAAACGAAATTACACAACTGACATTTTACGACTCAAACATAATACATTTCTCATTTAATTATAAACATAACTATTAAACAAATTGAAACGTCAAAACTTATAACGAACCGAGCACAACCATCAAACCAAACGACCCAAAATAAAAACAATCAAATTTAAACGAAAAAAAAATCCAAAACACTCCACTATATACCGAAACTAAACTAAAACACATCTACTTGGAACGACCGAACTAAATGCCACAATAACTATATCTCACAAGTGGACGCTATAGCGGGGAATGTGTCCGTATCAGTCAATACGCTTTTTGAGACGTCTCAGTCAGCTCGAAACGGTCGTTTCGCTGATTCGAACGATTCTTCGTATTTGCCGTGGTTGTTTCGTTGATGCTTTTTGTCCGCAACGTTGACAGTAAATAACGAAAGGGAAAAAGTTTTCATCTTTTATATTTGTAGGTACCGGCTGTGCCATTGTCGATTGTCCGCCTGTGCGCGTGTGTAAGGATCGGTGTTTTTTGTGTATATATGTATTTGCGGAGTTTGTTTTTTATCATTTGAAATTCTCTAGGGTATGAGAATGTCGATTATAATGATTGTTGTGTTCCTTTGTCGAGCGTAGATTTGTTTTTGTGGGATTGCTAATTAAAATTAATTCCGTCCGCTGAATAATTCAATCATTGTAACGTCAAAGGATCTCATTAAAATATATTGCGTATTATCAAATGTTTAATTCACAAATTGTCACGAAATTGACTCAATTATAATTATTACGTGTGTATGTATAGGTCTTTTGTGTGGGAAATCGAATAATTTATATCAAACCGCGATTTTATATGCGAAAATTCAATTCGGTCGCACATAGCAGGTATTATGAATTCAGTTCAATTATAATCATTATTGAAAATTCGAAAAAGGAAAATTTAAATGATTTTATCTTAAATACTCGCTTGCGAGTATTCTTGTCAAAATATCGCTTATATATGAAATTTAACAAGGTGAACTTTCGACTTAAATAATTTACTCTCCATTAACTCCGCGAGTACTTTGTTCGGAACATCGAACTCACTACAAACTCATGCACGTTATCGAAAACGATTTTATACATTTAAAAACCTCTCCAAAAGTATCGATAATCAAAAACATACAAAATCCTCTTACACGAAATTCTTCTTAATAAAGCACATCGACAAATCGTTAAAGAAGCTTACAAAACAGCACAAACTCCCACGTTTTTCCCAAAACACAATAACAAGCACATACAAAAAAAAATCACCAAATAACATACACACTTCCATCTCATTGACATAACAATGAAAAAGCGACGAAACATACAAAACACCCCTTTAATGGAACATCCAATTTTCCGAACCGGAAAACTCGGACAAACACCGCACTACACCATGAAATATCGATGGCTCCCGCCAAGGCTTCGGCGTCGTTAAATTATATTGAAATTTCAGTCGAGGTTTTATTGCAAACGACTCGGTCGATCTACGGCGCGTTAAAAATGATAGATCGCTTTTTAAAACGACACGCGACGGGGCAGAAATCGAACACGGTCCGCCTCGTACGACTACGATGGAACGCGGTACACTCTGCTGCTGATTTATGCGGTATTTTTAATTTGGGTCGGGGGTAGGGGGGTTTGTATTGGTCAATGTCGGCTGTGGGTTTTTTAATGGTTTTTTTTTCGGGTGGGTATTTTTGAAATTTGTTGGGTGAAAAGGTTGTTGGAAAAAAATTATGAATTTTGTATGGTCGGTTTGGAATGGTAGGTATATTTTTTTTATTAATTTTTCTATTGAAATGTTGTCGGTAATGCTTTATTTTTTGGGTTATGCGTAATATTTTTTTTTGTTATATTTATGATGTTTGGAAAATGATGATTTAATACGACAGCTGCAAAATAAAGTCTATGATAAGATTGATACTATCAAATTTTTTTGAATGAATAAATATTTTTTTGAAAAAACGTTGATGTTTGTATTGCGATCGATGATTCAAGTATTATTAGATGTTCTATTTTCGATTCTAATTTATATTCTTGAAATAATAATAAATAAATGTTTATATTTTCATTACCAGAAATAATTGATAAAAAAAAATAACGACGTTATATAAAAATTAATTTAATCAAAGACAAAAAGAAAACATACCATACTTGAAGCTCGTCAATAAATAAACCGATTCATTTGCAGCTGAAAATATTAATTCTATTTTTAAAACCCATTAAATAAGTGACGACTCATAAATATTCCATCAACATTGATAAAGTTTAATGAATATTTTCAAAGGTGATGTGCCATTTGAAAATAAACAAATATATGGAAATTTCTGGAATCATCAATATTTTTTCTCATATTATATAAAATCAACAGTTAAAACTAAAAAAAATATAAACCATGACATTACGTTATAGGTGCCTGAGTGAAAAGCGCTTAAACAAAACGAAAAAAGCAACGCTCTCTGTTTTTATCGTTCGACGCGTGATTGATAGCAGGAAAATTTTAAGCCCGACCCGCGAAAACGGCCGTGTCACTTTCGGGTCGTACAGCCTTGAAGGGGTTAACGATTTCAGGCTATGTGTCTTGGTTGAGGCTTGCCTAGGAATTCGTGTGAGATCATCGCTTGACAGAAAACAGATAATGATGGTTCGAGTGCGTGGAATCGATATTTCCCGGTCGTACGCCCTGAATAGTAAACGGTGTAGGGGATAATTAAAAGTGAAGGTGTTCTGTGTGATAATTATGCTATTTCGATATTTTTAGATTCGGCAGAATATTTGAAAGTCGACTTGAATATGTGTTGTGTTCGATTATAAATATTTAGTATATGATCTCTTTAAAACTAAATCGAATCATGATATGATTTAGGTGAAAAATTTAATATAATCGTATCGCATTGTGTATATATATTTAATAAAATTAATAACATGCAAATTAAATAAGTTTGTTAGGAGTTTTGATTTTCAAAATGCTTGAGATATCACTCGAGAAGCGTGTGAGAGCTAGGGACGTAGAATATTAAAACGGTTCATTTTAATAATTTTAAATATCGTCTACAACCGTGTTATATAGTATAGGTGGATATATGAAAAACACTTCATGGAAAATTCCGTGGAAAATTGGGTAATTACGTTACTCTTTCATGAAATTGATATTATCGCTCACGTGCTTTCAATGCATGAATATATAGGGGACTTTCGACAATACAAAACTCGACACAGAAAGACATAAAGATGTCGACGATAAATTTTCTCCAATTTATGGTGTGCGTGCATCCATTTGTTTATTTTTTTTTTACCTATCGTGCCTTTTTTGTCCTTTACAATTTGTTTCATATTTCAACAAATATCGTATTGCCGTTGCGAAGCACGCCGGGCATTTTTATCAAGTGATACCAATTTCGTCATACAAAGCCATCCCGCACAAATGGGTAAAATGGAAAAAAGTATATACACTCAAAACGAGGTAAAAGGTACGCATTGTTATAGGAGCGCACTCAATATGAAAGCTATTTTCCGCCAAAGAAAATTTATTACTCCAATATGAAACATTATAAAGGAAATTTGAATATTCCAGCGTCGAACCACTATATTGGCGATATGAAAAATATAATATTTTTTTATTAGAGTCCTACTCTGTTCTCGTCAAATTGAAAGGTATCCCGTAACGCGAGTATGGATATGATCGCTCCTCACCATTGTGCCTATTGTGTCGGACGAGTATATCCGACAATGTGCCATCGAGTCACTTGTTTGATTTCTTTTTTCCTCGAATATATTTTTCGTATATTATTTCCGCGTGTACGAAGTATTTTTTACCTTCCATTGAATTATATATGTATATTCTATATACCGATATAAACGAGCGAACTGTATCACAATAGACACTAAATCGTTTTTATGCGCATTTGTCAACATACGATAATGTTTTTCGTCGTAAAGTTGGAGATTTTCCGTGGAAAGCCTGCGAACGATTCGGCAAACGTATTTTTCCGTCTTTATCGGTCCACATATTTACTTGTAAATTGCAGGGTGAAAAAATAACTGTTCGCTCCATCGACGTGTGCTATTTTCAGCCGCTATTCCTCGTGTGGTAGACGTATACGTTTCGAATTTCGGAAAATGCAATATATCCGGCGTCGTATTTCTATAGTAGTTTTTCCTCGCCGAAGTTGAAATTTGATAGACGTGTTTATCAAATCGGTCTTTTTACCATCGATATTGACTTTCGTTCGATTTCTGAGCTTCATTCTTTATTGGTTTTCTTTGATATTTAAATTTTTCTCGTCGAGTTAATTCGTCGACCTTGGCGAAATTTTCGTTGTATATTTGCAAAAATAGTACAGAAAAAAAATTATATATAGTATTTTTTCAACAATAATCTCAGCTAAAGATCATTAAAATGCTTACTAAACAACCGTAGCATGAGCAAAGATTCAATTAAGCGTTGTTTGACTAGAGAAAATGCGCCAAAGCAAACACTTTCCAAAGATCTCGTCGACCTTTCCGACAATTCGACTTACAAGAGCCACGAGTTCGAACCCCCGTGAAATTCCACGAAATCGCAGATAAGACCTTCGAACGGTGAAAACGATCGGCTTCAAAACACCGCAATTCCAAGACCTGAACTAGAGGTTGCAAGATTTGGTTATGCTGTTCTAAAACCCAGGTCTCGTGTGGAGAGTGTGTGCCGTGAATCATAGTAGTCGTAGTGCAGTTTTACTGCACTACGGTATAATGCATCAATTTGAAAGCTTTTCCGCTTAATCCGGAGCGGAGCTTAATTTCGCAGACGTCCGAAGTGGAAGCTTTCGAAATAAGACGAAACACGGCGAGAAATTTATTCGCTTGCACGGGTGCCGAAGATTAAATCTTGCAAATTTAAGCCAGGAATTGGATGGAATTTTGCACGATATTGAGCTATCCAAAATTATTCTTTAAAATTTAATAAATCGCAAAATTTCTTATAGGCACGTCTCCCAAATATTTTACTTAATATGAAACATTTTTGAGAGGAAAAAGAGCGACCCGAAAGTGGTGATATCTTATGTCATCGTTGGTTGTATGAAATTATCGTCTTCTCCGGGGCGAAACCGGGACGGAAAAAAAAAATCGCGCCGAAGCACAATTTTTTCCTTTCGTTTCAAAGAGACGGGATTCGCTCTTGCAAGAAAATATTGACGATAATAAATCGTGGCCCTAGCGTAAGTGTGTACAACGCATAAAAGTGGTAAAAATTCGACCCGTTTAAAGAACAAACGTTTTTCTCGTTCTTATGGTGCGCTAGCTTTTAACTAAAGCGCGTCCGAAACTAGTGTTCCGTTAACTTACGGCTTAATCTCGCGTATAAATTCAGCACTTTATATTCTTTCCGTTATAAAAATGAAATGTAATGAATAAAATATTGTATATTGTTAAGGATTTTTTCGTTGTTGTGTGCCGCTTGTGCATCGCTCGTTCGACCGGCTTTTCCAATAAGCGAACAAAAACAGATAACAATAATCCGCTCTCCGATATGCACATAAAACGACTCGGGCTAATGCTTTTATAGCCGTTCGTGTATTTTCCTAATTTCGAACAATCGATTTCTTTCGTGATGCAAAATGGAATAAAATTTTCGCGCGGCTGCACTTAATTCGGATATAAATTTCTGGGAAACAACTCGATGATTTTTTTCTTTATGTGGGTCAGATCGAAGATAACAGATTATTATTTTCTAAACGGTTCGAACCTAATATAAAATTTCAAGCATAGTCAACTCATTTAAAATGTTTATTATATAAAACTTAAATTTTCAAAGGCTTACTTCATAAGAATAATTAACGAGCAGTTGACACTGCAGTTCTCTCGACTCGGAAGCTGTTCATTCTTCAGAAACTTATCTCGAAATATCCAGATGTATTACCCAGTTCACATACGACATCAGAAGCAATGGGATAGAGTTCGCATCGTTGCAAAACTAGAAATCATAACGTCCTCACAGTCTGCTTCGAAGACTATGTCCCCGAGGAGATACTGCGACAAGGAGAGATCAACGGTTGATAAATGGATCAGCCACGGAGGCGTGCTTTCCCTATTTTCGTCCTCCAACAGTTTTTCTTTTTGTCAACGGCTGGCAGATGACAAATGATGGCGCCGAACCTTTTTGCACTCAAATAATTTCATGTGCACGCCCTTGGAACGAATGCGAAAAAAAGTTTAAAACGCGTGATTTCGGATGTCTCGCGCAAATTCGATACCTATTTTTGTTGTGTACGATGATTGATCGAGTTTTTGTGCGCTTGAAATGTTGAAGAGTTTTTGAATGGTTAATTTCGGGTTCAATAGAGGTTTTCGGTATTTATTTATGGATATAATATTTACAGGAGTATGAATGTAAAAATCATATACGAATAATCGAAGACATCGGGAACGACCTTTTATATATTTGCGGGACCAATGCCAACAGCCCGAGAGACCTCATTATTTATGTAAGTACCTATTATTCAACTAACATCTTGATTCTTAACTAAAAGAAAAAAATATATATATATTACATTCCAGAAAATATAAAAATGTTTCAATTTTTATTTTGTATTTAGAAAAGCTTGAAGCATTTACCCCGACACTTGCATTATGGACATGTAGGTTCTGGAGTAGGAAGATGTTCAGGAGTTCCCAATGTGCGGTCTGCGGCCCTTTGGGTGGGTCAACCAACATCGGCATTATTTGCTGGCACTCATGCTGATGCCTCAATGACCGATCGTTTGTTGGTCAGATGGGACCTAAAACCAGGCACTTCTGGGTATAAAAGGACCTCAAGATACAACACTAAATGGCTCGATGGTAAGTTTTTTTTTTAATTTTAATTTAATATACTAATTCTATAAAATAAATAATATATCTCATAACTGTGCAGTATGGGAATTTCAATTCTATGTGTGATATTCGAGTATGAGTTATTTTGCATTCAAAACATACGTTTTTCCGTTTTAATTCGCATGACATGTTTATTGTTTTTTAATTTAGGTATGGGTCAAGTGACACGCACAATGAAAACGAAACACGTTCCAGCATTACGCGTATATAAACGTAATAAATTTCGTATGCGAAGTCTCTTAAATATCGTATTTGAAAGGCACAGATACACATAAAAACGAAATTCGTTTCGGAAATGCGATCATTATTCAGCAGGAGAAAGATGTACGAGAAAATGCTTGACATGTCAATTTTATTGTTTACGTATATTGTATAGATAACGTAATTTATGTTTCTATGAAAACATTTTTCAAACACAAAATTATAGTCCGGATAGAAATGTATGACAAATTCGATATTTTTTGCGACGATAAAATAGTCATAAAATTTGATTTCTATACAAAAGAATCAGATAAATCTATTTTAGAAATCAAAATCTGTGTATTCAATAGAAATAAAATTTCAATTTACGCATGATTTATTCATATTACCCACGAAATACGCTTTGCGGTTGAAATATTTCAAATTTCATTATGACATTTATGAAATATCAATAATTATTAAACGAGCGTTAATTTTAAATTCACAGTTGAATTTCAATGAATCCGCTACCGTTACAGAAAATTACATATTATATTATATATTTCATTGAAATTGGATCACGATTGCAAAATATTATAAATGTAAATATATTATACATATACACGAAAAAATGCATTCTTTCGTCAAAGCGTTATTAAATTTTCTTATTTTCCCGATGCATCGAAGGATATTCATAGGAATTTTCATCTTATAGGGTCGTCGTCCATCTCAAAGGCTATGACCGCAATCCGAAAATTCCCAAATATTTTCCCCGTATGCGAATTCCAACCGTATTTCTAATACAGGATCTACATACCTTGCTCACCACGTACACGAAATATTTATATGTTCGAATTTAGCATGCAAATGTTGAAGGGACCGTTCGAATGCGACCTCGCAGAAAATTCGCGGCCCTTTGACTGATCGGGACGAATTCAATTATGGTAGGGTAAAAAAAAATGGAATTGAAAGGATTGTTCAGTCTGGTGGGTTGAATTAGCCGCGTTTTGTCTGTCATCAAATGTTTAGTTCCGATACATTAAACCCTTCGTTTAGATCGATTGGGCACTCACGTTTTAACTGCTCTGTAATTAAGTTTCACGATGGTACACTTGCATCGGATGGAAATGTACTGCGTGTCAGAGCTGCAAAACTTTGATGGTATAAAATGAATTTCATACAAAATAACGAGATTAATTCTATTGAAAATAGATGAGTTGTTATGTGTCTGAGCTGAGTGTGTGTTGGAAAAGGGTTATCGAATATAATAATGGTATGTAATAGGAAAAAATATTGAATAGGAATACTTCACTTTCCTTTTCCAGAAATTATCCGTTATTTTCTTGGAAGCATAAAACTGACCGTTTGATATTTCACTTATCTAGTATAAAAAAGGCTCTTGAGCCTTATCGAAGTTGTATATAATATATGGCTTACATAGAAAAAATCGTTAAATATAATCACTGAGATTATTATGATATGCAATAGTCGAATATTTTTAACTGTCATGAAAGTTATATACATTGTATAGTAATATAAATTTGAAATAAGTTTCATATTAAAAACAATATTTATTTTATTCAAATTTACTGTAGAGTTACTAATATTAATTTAATTTACTTTCTTTAACACATTTTAGTTATATTCATCACAAAGACGTTCCACGTTTTTCAAACGAAACAAGCTTATTTAAAATTCTACATTTAATTATTATGCATGTAATAATCCATTTTTATATAAGTACTTCCCAACTGCTCAACACTTAATATTTTAAAATTTAATTAAATTATTTATTTATACATTTAAAATATCATTTAGTATATCAAACGCATATTAAAAATTACAATATACGAATTTTTCGCCGATTTTACATAATATTTTTTTCAGACCTGAAACCTTTCATGTGTTTGCATTTTCGTACCTCTGATCTATTTATCTTGCTGTCTACCGTGTACGTAACCTATCCAAGTGTGTATATAAAAACTTAGTATGAATGTAGTGTGTTTGAATTGTACCTCAAAATTGCTTTGTTCCGTATTTAAACCTCTCGTATGATGTCGTCGGTATTTGTATTGGGACAAGCAAACATTAGTGTATGGAAAAATATCGTGAAATGTCGCAATTTTTTTTAATTTCAAAGTAATCCTCTTGATGTGTTAAAGAATAATGATAAAATTTATCATCTGAAGAATAAAAAATATCACATATTTTATTAATATTAATCTGTTTGTTAAATATTCGAGTATAATAAATTGTTCAAATTTTTGCTGAAAATGTTTTTTCTAATGCTTTCTTGAAAAAATGTGAATTTTTTTTTGAAATGAACGATACACTCATTTGCATCGCATTTGAGCATCGTAAATTTTATATCAAACAATTTTATCTTTCTGATAAGCTAAAGATATTTTGATGATATTATAACTGATATACGTAAGCATACCTTGTTCGCGTATAGATTAAATTTTCGATGCGAATACATTTCATGCATAATAATATATTTAAATTGTAAGTACTCGGAATAAAATTTCACTTATAATTATGTGTCATTATATAATTTTAAGAACTTATTTGACACAATCAAAGAATTTTCGCATGTTTTCGAAACCAAGATTTTTTTATTCGAACTTATCACGATGATCATTAATTACTAGATAAAAAGGTTCGAACTATTCTAATCAGATAGTAGAAAATATAAGCACTTCTAAAAATACGAATATTTCTACACATAGTTATTTTAATTGAGTTCAAATAAAAAAAACGTGTCACACTAAATTAGAACAGTATCGCGATCGTGATTAGATATGAAGGAAAATTTACGAATTTAAGTGTTATACTAAGAACATCAATTCTTTCTATGTTATAAAATATAAATGCCTAGAATTAATGTTAATATATTATAATTATTTAATTTAACTATGTATTATATAATGCAAGATAAGATTATTAAAAAAAAAAATGGAAACTCCCACACGAGTGCATGATATTTTCTAACAAAGGATTTACATATCTACAGGAAAATTTTCAAGTTTTTCAAAAAAATATAGACTTTTATTGTCATTTCACGGAATTAACATTCATTATCGAATTTGATAACGAATACGAATTCCATGAAAATACTCTTAATCGTGTCATAACATCCTGTTCACGCATCCCATAAAACACGACATACCCAATCAACAATCGCAACACAACTCAAACTCAAAATTACGCCCCAACAAAACACCACCACAATTCATACAAACCATCACCCAAAACCCATCACACACCCCTTTAAAAAAAGCCACCCAACATCAAATCGACCACAAAGCCCACCGGCACACAACCCCAACGCTAACAAAAACCGCAAAATTTCAGCTCCCGACTTCATACACATGTACGTGAGAGGAGACCACGTGTACGCACTGGTGCGTGAAAGAGGCTCGTGCGGAACGAGGCACGAAGCGCGGATCGTGCGTGTCTGTTTGGACGACAGGGGCAGCAAGAGGCATCCCAGGGACTGGACAACCTTCACCAAAGCTACTTTATCCTGTAACACGCCGCATTTTTATCATTTAGGTGAGGAAATGTCGTGGGAGGGGGTGTGGAGGGCGTCGAGGGGGTGGTTTGTGTTGTTGGTTTGTTGGGAAGGAGCGGGTGTTGAATTTGAGGGATTGAAGGTTTTCGATGGGTTTGAACGGTTTTGATGTTGTTTGTTATTATGTTTTGATATTTTTTTGGTGCTAATACAACAGACGGACGCCAATGTATCGCTCGAAAACCAATAGTTTGTGATTTAAAATAAGTATCGCGATCGCTTGATAGATGGATTAAATGTCGAGCGTATTCGCGTATATATCTCAGTGGTTATGATACGTGATTACGAACCACGTGATTAAGGAAAGTTAAGGAAACGTCAAATGTCTTTTGAAGTGACAGATTTTCTTCGCGTCCATCAGTAATGTATAACCTCAAATGTCAAAGTTGCGCGAAATAAGGTGTTTGATTGTGATGTACACGTGACGATCTCGTTGATGACAGATCGTAACTCGTGAGTAAAATATACAAATATTATAACTGAAATCCCTTCGAGACCATTCTCAACGACATATCCGTAAGGTAAATAGAACAAATTAAAAAAGTGATTCCAATTTCAAATATCGTAACCACCGAGATATATACGTGATTGCGAGCTGTCTCTTTGGCAGTCCATCTATCGAGCTATTGCGATACTTATTTTAAATCACAAACTTTTGGTTTTCGAGCGATACGTTGGCGTCCGTCTGTTGTATTAGCACCATTTTTTTTAATACAAAATAGACCTTTTGTACTTCAAATTTAATTGTGTGCATTTGATTATCTCATTGCCAGTTGATGATTTTCATAAATTTTTACATACTCATCATAATTAATTATATTTTCAAATAAATCAATTTGAAAATATGTAACCCAACGTTTCTTTTATATTTTTTAGGAAATCATGAGAAAATTGAATTTGATTTAAAAAAATTCAATCTGATGTTTATATGGTTGAATTTGATTTGTATGAAGTTTAATTTGAAGTGTAAAAGCTTTAATAATCCCCAATATATAATAGCGGATTTCTGTGTGTGTATTCGTCTACGTGTTCGTTAATTCGATCACGATCGCAACTTTTTCGCGAATATGGTCTTTATACGTATACAGTTAACGTCTATAATACGATGCTTATTACCTACTGCCTTTGGTTTTGCCTATATGTCGTAATTGTGACAATGACAAATGAACTGGTTTTATTAATTAAATATTAAATATTCAAATCGAATACGGGAATCGGGTAGCTGATGTTACAACTAGCTTGCCATTCCAATTTATCCTGTATGCCCATTAAAATAACGGCTATAATCACTATTTACATCGTTCTCGAGCTCAAAAATCGCGAGCTCCAACTTTAGTCTTTATGGTCATTATAATAACGGCTATAATCGCGATAATAAACAAAATAATTGTTGATTATATATAAGGGATATTATTCCGAATTGGATGAAGCGATTGATACTCCGAAGCGAAACGCTTTGGCGATAATTAAATATTTTCACATTTTATCTTTTTCCGTTTCTTAACAAATTTCATTTTATTTTTTTCTATTTTAATTAAAAAAATTGACATTATATTGTGTTATCAATATATTTCTTCAATCTTTACATTCACAGCCGATGTTATTAACATCGGGCCTATATACTAGTATAATATAATATTCACATAACTTTCTAGTAATTTATGTGTTTTCGACATTCATTCCAATTATATGTTGAATATAATACATATGTTTGATTTGTGCAATTGATGTATTGAAATATTTTAGTTATAGTTGTCATTATGTAATATTTGCTTATAGCTTATTCGGGATTTCCCAGTCAATAGACTTTAGATTATATTCGAATATTTTTATTTAAATTAGAATTCATTGCGTGTTAGTATTACGCGCAATGTTAGTTTTATTGTTTCAATGTAAATAAAGGGAGAAAATGGGCATATTGTTATAATAACTTGTTGGATGTTGATGTTTTAATAATGGATATTTTGTTTTTATTTCGATGCCACAAGTTGTGATAATGATTAAAGTTCATGTTATTTGTAAAAATAAATGAATTCAAGTGAAAATATAACAAGCATGCTAACGTAATAATTTTAATATTTTATCTAAAGAACGCTTTATTATGTTTCAACGTGACTTTTTCTACTTTATATTTTGTGAAAAATTTCATTTTTTATTGTTAATAATTCATGTCTCGAAATTTTTATTTTATTAGAATTTATATTTCAAAAAAACTCTCAACGTATAAATGTAATTATTCAAAAGTGTTACGTCAAAACGTAAAAGGCCAAGATCAACTGAGCACTTTTCAGATCACGATCCTATTTTTTGATCATGCTTTTATAAACTTTCCGCACGATATGTAAAAATTTGGTTTGTTTCAAGTGAAAAGTCAAACGGAACAATCGACGCTTCGTTTTAAACTTCAAACTTTTGTTTTTAACTCTGCACATATGCGAATGAAATGCTTTTGAGCATTTTGCTTTTGTGTTTGTGTTTTTCATACTAAAGGGAAGTTTTATGATAATGCCGTATACAATATATTGTTGCACGAGCAACTTTAGTTGGCTTATTTCGGATGAGTACATTATAAACGAAATTAATTCAAATTCACGATTTCGTACATAGAATTTGTGAAAGACATCACGATTTTTGTATTCGAATGCGGAAACAGAATAATATATAAATTGGAGAAACACACAAAAAGGTAAAGCCTTAAAAATATCACAATTGAAAGTACGTGCGCAAAAAAAACGAGGTCGTTAGGTACATTTACGGATCCCTTATATATTTTTCGCTTATTTTAAATTCGGCTGAAAAACGTCGGTTTGCTTTTGATCCGCGACATCGCAAGCTCTTTTTGTGTCATACGAAAAAACTCGTTTTCAAAAAGGATTCGGACGGGGTCACAATAATATTTCTTTCTCAGGTAATTAATCTTTGAGCAATACGTCCGGTGAAATGCAAATTTTACACGAATGAAAAGCACCGTTTCATGCAAAAGAAATGTTTTCAATTTTATTTATAATAAATTTCACATGTTTTCTACACTTTTTCGTGTCACCGTTCACTGTAATTAATTAACGGAACGTGAAACGGAGCAGATATATTCATCGTTCGTAATCACAGCTTTTTTCGATCGAAAACTCAGAGTTTTCAAAATATTTAAGCAGAAATATATGAGCCGCCATTTCAGATTAGTTCCATGGGAAATATTTGGCAATGAATCCGATAGTGGAACCAATTTATTCGGCGAAAAATAAATCCGACACTATCCGTTTTTTATTGCTTTTACATATATCTTTTTTGCGTGAGAAAAAGGTTCGACGCTTTTATCGGGATGCAGAATATATCGATCAGAGATGGGCTTTTGATTGGGAGCGAAAAAATAAATCACGGGATTCTTTTTTCAATTTTGCAATCGAGATCTTGTTTAATCTCCGAATTCGCACGAATTTTCAATGTCAAAAGACGTGAGGGATGTATTTTTTGCTAATAAAATTCCATCAGAGCCTTTGTAAACAGATGAAACGCAACAATGCGACGATTCGATTATTTGATACGACAAAATTGTATATAAATTGCAAAAGCGCGTGACTCGAAATTTTTGCGAGTTGGTAATTAACTTTTTCGTGATTTTAATTCGGGTCACATATTTTGATGCGGCTGTTTTGCGCTTTAATAGAATGTTCGCGAAAAAAGTAAATCGAACAAAAACTCGAATCGTTGGAGCAATTTTTTTTTTTTAAATAATGTGAAAAGTCTATACATAATCATATTAGAAGCGACAAAGTTGTCGAAATTTCTTTGAAAATTATTGTAAGTAAAACGAAAGCATGTTGAAATTTAAAAAAAAATTCATGGAATTTTTCAGAATCATTTTTGATATATTTGAAATGATTAAAATTCTGTTCGTTTTCCAAATATAGATTCGTCATAATCAATATTAATATTCTAATTCTTTTCACATCGACACACCTGTTTGTGTATGACCAAAGAAATAATTTATAACAATTTTTTCATTGTCACCTTGACTATAATACTTGGCAACTTGTTATATAACACTTCTTATAACAAAAAAGAAAGAAATGAAACATGATAAGTGCTGCCAAACTTTTTTGACATTATAATTAGACTTTAAGAATTAGTTGACTCCGTACAAGATGTGTTTCTCATCCATACTATTAAATTTAAAATGAGGCAATTTTTTCTCATTATAATTTAAATTAGACTTCGCTAAAAATCGTGATACACAAAAACTTTTCCCATCTTTTTTTCTTTTTCAATTCCATGAAATTATTTCGATATAAAAATTATATTTACAGAGAGTGCATATAGACTATCAGACGATTCAAATTCGCCAGTTTTTGGCGTGTTTACGAGCGGAGATGCAGGTGCGTTCGCAGGCTCAGCCGTATGCGTGTTCGCGAACGACAAAATGGACAGAGTTTTCGCGGGAAAATTTGCTGGGAATTCCGAAAATGGAGAACCAGTGGCTGAAGAACGTGTGCCGGTTCCTAGACCCGGAAACTGTGGACAAGATACAACACAATTATCCGATTCGGCCGTCAACTTCATGAGGTAATTAAAATTATTCGTTGAAATCTTTTTGGAGAATATGATTTTATTTTATAAATAAAAACGATTTATTGAAGATTCGAGTTATGAAAATATGTAAAATTTTCGTAGAAATCTATATAAAATTAATCAATATTTGTATTTCTTAATGAATGTTGAAGGTATTGAATATTCTTGTTGAATATATTGTTATTTGATCAAAAATCTTTTGATCGTAGACTGAGTATTTTAAGCCATTTTATTAATTATTTGATATAACATTAAATAAATGCTTTAAAATTAATTGGGTAATCATATCGAGGCTTATAACTGGTAGCTCTAATTGAAATTAAAGGTGAAACATTTTATAGAAACTATATATTGAACTTTCTGTTTATTATTATGTAAAGTGACCTTTCAATAAGCACGCTCACATTATAATTACAATAACGTTTTTTGTAACATCTATCTGAAACGATCTGAAAAAATTAACAAGGTCAGTTATACAACAAGTTTTTAAAATCATTTATTTAAAAAAAAATATAATAAGTAATGACACGTTTTTACATCGTATTCAACTTTTTTCCCGCTTAATATTATTTCACATTTTTTACGCATAAGCGTATACTTTTTGCACTTGAACGTTACGCATTACGATTATTATTTCACTAACACATACTAAGAGTTGTCGAGTACTTCAATTATAACACTTACGTAAGGTAAAATTTGCGACACATCTTTTTTTCGCTGAACTCCATTTGTATTTATTGTCGTTCAACGCGTAAGAGTACGTGTTCTAGAACGTTTAGTATCCGTACTCGACTAATACGACAAAATTTATTGCCACTCTTTAATATTAGAGTAATAAATAATTTCGCCGTATACAAAAGCGAGCGCAATCACGTGTAAATATTATACCATAACTCTCGTATGAGTATGTATAGAATTTCACCTTATACTATGAGGAATATTTATGGAATAAAGCTCGCATTGTTTCGAAATAGACTGTTTAATCGTAATCGAAAAGTTAATTGAAAAAACGTACAATCGTTTTAATTATTCGAGCTTTTGTTTCTGACGAGTGCGGATGTAATTAGTGCATTTTTGAATCAACAAACCCCGTTTCGTTTTTCCCCATGAAAAATGCAATTGTGGTTGTTAATAATATACATTTTGTCGATGAATTCGTTTTTTTTTTTCAATTTTAATTCAGAACTATCGTATTATATAACATACGTCATTAACAAATATCTGTACAAAACGCATTTCAGATCCGTCACGTCAACGGCTTGATTCTATCAATTCGAATCGGACTCCCTCGAAATTCTGCCTCTAAAACCAATTTACACACACATAATAAATAGGCAGATGAACGTTCCCATTATTGTCCCCACATCATGCGAACTCGTATACAAGGGGAAATTGAATTCGACGAAACTCTCCCCTGACATACGCGAGTACCAAAATCAGCGGGATATTAAGCAAATTTCAAATTCCCTACTTTTCCCTATTAGATGAAAGGTGCCGGATTAGAATTAATTAAATTTTCAATTGAGCAATATTTATATGTTTTCATCTCTTGAAACATCGTCATATATATGCGAATGATATATTTTTTTCCTAAACAGATCTCACCCGCTGATGTACGAGACGGTATATTCAGAATTCAGCGGGCCCGTGTTCGTTCAGAGGGACGCCATTTTCACGTCTCTCGTCGTCGACAAACTCAATTACACTAAGGAGGGGCGATGTTACTACGTCTACTATTGCGGCACTGGTGAGTACGAAAAAAATATGTATTATATGTGAAAGACGCTGAGATAGTTCCATGTTCGGGTTGATGCTTTTGTATTAAGAATAAATGTTGTTTTTCACGTGATACGGAGTGTTCTCTAGTATAATGTGAAAGAAACTGATCATAATGCGTTTTATATGCGACGCATTTTCTCCGAAATATAATGTCGTATATTTAACATCGAAATTTAATAATTGACTTATAACCACAGGGGAGGGTCTCATCTACAAAGTGGTACAGCGTTGGGACGCTTCACCAAACACAACTTCGAGCACGTTTCTCATCGACGTATGGGAAGTTTTCGCCAACAGAAGATCCATAGAAGCGATGACATTATCTAAAGATTACAAAAGCCTTTACATAGCGTCCGATTATGGCATGAAACAAATAAAATTGTCCGGAGTTTGCTCGGGACATTACGACAGTTGCATCAGATGCTCGAGGGATCCATACTGCGGTTGGGACGTGCAAAGGGACGTTTGCAGGTCTTATAGTGAAGGGTTAGTGTTATTTTCGTTCAATTTATGTTTTATTTTTATGTATAATGCCGTGTGTGGGGACGGGATTGGGTTTGTGTAGCCTCTTTCTGGATATTTCGAATATTCTGCACGGTTGTGTAGGTTGGCTTGTATCCAGGTTGAATTCGTTTTGATGGGATTTTATGAAATTTTGTTCGTTTATCTGAGCCGAAAATCTGTATGCGGTGAATGTTTTGATTGAAAAATTTCACTAGTGTTAAAGCTCTGGTTTTTGGGAATTCGCATAATGAAGTGCGAAATGGATATTGGATTTTTATCAGCAGTTTAATATAATCGCAAATTGATTGAAATTTTTCAAGAACGCTTTGAAATATTTAAATATCGAATTACGTTTTTCGTTCATGTGAAACTGTGATGAAAGATTTTCTATGAATACCTAAGTTGAAAAAAATTCTGTTAACGTATTATCAAACTGCTTACGAGATTGAATTGAAAATTTATCTTTAATTTATAAATAACCTTGTACATAACAAGCAGGGCTTTAACGCAAAAAAAATTCAACTAAAAAAGCGATCTTTCAAAAAAAAACTGGAATGATTCAATATATTAAAAAAAAATTCATATAATCCTTATCAATTTGTTTTTCAATTAACACAAAGCGTATAAACGATACACAACACACATATGTGTCGGGCGAAATAAAAAAACTCGTCCTCTATTTTATCAAATCAATCGAGGGCAAAATTGAAAACTTCCACGTGCCGAGATTCTGATCCTTTTTTCTCTCTTTTCCTTTCCGCTCCCAATTTTATTGCAATGATTTATCATTGGAAATATCGCAGCAATAACATTCGATTTTATAGGTGGACTCGTGCGCAATATAAGCGACGCTACCGTTTGGAATTGATTCGAAGAAATGTGTGTATAGTGTACGCACTTTGGACTACAGTATATATTCGATTTATCAAGTTAATTAGGGAACTTTGTCTTTTAATCAGTTCAATGTGGAAATGATATAAATTATTTGAAATATTCATCATTGTACAGTTTGCATATGATTTTTGATGAGTTTGAAAGTGTATTTTTAATACGTTCGTCAAATACACTTGGGTCTCATATAACGCGGTTATATGGTTCCACAAAAAACGTTGTAGAAGACAAAAGCATGTTATGCAAAGTTTGAAGTTCATAAAAAATTAGGGTTTTTATTTCAAAAAAATATCGACGTTTGTTAATACCCTTTTTTGAATAAGTATTTACGTATATTTAGATAAATGCATAATAGGTGCTAAAATTAATTTTTTTTATATGTTTCACACGTTATTTATGCATTATAAATGCCATCAAAACATGCTACTAGACTACATGTTAGCCCAAAACTCTTTTACACATGGTAAAAAAATGATAAACATAACTTTCAAATTTCACGCGAATTTTGCAAAAAAAAAATAATTTACGCACTTACAATACATGAATTACGCATGAAATTCGTTAAGAATCCCTCTCTAAGAACTTATTATGTATTTTATTCATATTAAAATGCAAATTTATCAATAAATCATTCATGTTTCTAAGTAAAATATTAATTACCTAATTTGTATTCAAAAATTTGAATCAATGTATTCAAAACAATCAAGATATTGATTAAAAAATGAATGAATATATATATATTTGAAAACCGAACGATCCAGGAATACACCGTACAGCAAATCGGAATATTCGCATTTCGTCTATTGCCGACGAGCCTCGTTTAAAACTACGATTCGAAACTAAATGGCGCGAATTCGATATGTACGTACAAAATCCGCTAGCGCAGGACCGGCGCTCGCAAACTTTTATTATTACGTCATTGCGACGAATCCTTCTCCCATCCGTATTATATAAATCTCCGCTTTTTTCTTGCAGGCTCTTCCAGGACGTGGAGGACACGAGCGCCCGAGGATGCGACGATTTCATCCGTCCCAAGGAAGTGTCGGCGACATATGGCCAGAGCGTTTTTTTCAGCAGCTACTTCGATCTGCCCCAAGTGGAGGAAGTGTCCAAGTTCACATGGTCGAAGCGTAATAAGGACAATGGAAGGAGTCAACTTATATTAAGGTCGGGCACGAGGGCCGATCGGAAATGTGGTGAATCGTTGAATGGCTGAGATGTGACATGTCGGGTCGATGATTTGTCGTATATTGATACGGTTGATGAGAGCGAATTTTCGCGTGAAAGCGTTTTTTTATTATTGGAGCAAATTTGAATGGGGACTAATGTGGGAATAATTCATGTTTTTCTATTTATAGATGGGGCGATTTATTAAGTCATAAAGTTCGTACAATGCGAAAGTTTCGAGTCTGTGTAGTTCAACCGGACGCTAGGTCGTTTTCCGGATTACGTACAATTTACTCAAATATTTATTACGAAACTTAGCGTTGTTTCCGTTTAAAAATTTCTTATGTAGGCGAGAAAGTTTTCAAACTCTTTATATATAATACCGTTAATTTATTTAACATACAAGTTAAACTCGTGATATCAAATTTTGCTCGCGTTCTATGATTAATGACAACGCATTTTTCAAAAACCTCATTACTGATAAAAATACACTGCGATGAAAATAAAAAATACTGCAGAGTTGAAATATCGTTTTCCCTTTACTACGTAAAGTATAAATACAAATATTTTATATACGAAAAGACAAATTTATTGAAGGGAACCACAACGGCGATTTCTTTCATTTCGAACGACGCACATATCAATCCAAGTCAAATAAATGTATACGTAGGGTAAAAAAGGAAAAAGTTTGAGTGACTTTTTTCCCGCGCTTGAGAGACAAGGAAAAAATTGGACAATTTAGTATTCGGAGCATGAACGTCGGTCTCGTAAAATTGGTAATGAACCCATTGTTTTAATTTACTTTAAAGGCCTCCTTTTTTTGTTTCGTACCGCACTTGTATATAGAATATAATGCGTCCGCGTATTTCACGAGTCGGTTATGCTCTTTTTTTGGAGCCTCCGTCCGGTCTCGAGGATTCGTGAAAAATAGCAAAGACGAGAACAAAATTCTGCGCTTTTCTCAGTTTTTTTCCCATATATACTATATATGCGTAGGTTTTCTCAGTGAATTTTCTTCGTTTTCGGTGGCGAAAAACTATTTTTCACATTAGGAGAGGTGGAAACGAAGGGATTATAATTGAATGAATCCGCACGTACAAAACGTCGGATAAGCTCTGCGTCCTCGATTCTATTAAACGTCTCTTTTATTTTGTGTTCATTTTTTTGTTTTTGTGAGTTTTTTCCCATTTTTTTCGGTTTGATTATATGAATTATTGCCCGTTTTCAGCTCTGACAGGTTTTTATTCACTGCCAGTCGCGGTCTCGTCATATTGGGTCTGGGTCTAAAGGACGGCGGGGTGTTCGAGTGTCGTCAAGGGAACAGAATCGTCGCTCTATACAACTTGACAATAGATTATGACAGGTGAGCTAAAAATATTCAACCCCTCCCCTGGAATTATTCCGGTTCCATAACAAAGAATGACAAATTCCTGGATTTTTGTCCGCGCGCACTATTGAGAGACGTCAACGATGTCTCATTGTCATGAAAACTGTTTCAGTCTATTTGAAGTATTCGCTTTGAATATTATACTACTGTGTAAATAAAGTAATGAGACTGGCAACGTCGCGTTGGATCTGGCAACGTTGGAGGCGCTGGGCTTGGAGGGGAGGTAGGGGAACA
>JAOXNN020000020.1:4709306-4725137 GCA_028571205.2 Hydropsyche betteni | reverse complement strand
GGTTGCCAGGGTGGCAACCCACAATAGGGGTGGACACCGTCAGTGGTGCCAATCGGGAGAGCATCGCGTTATAATTCGTATTAAGATATTGATTTTTTTTCTTCAGAAATGAATGGATATGTATGGCAAAATCTTTGTCACCATCTTATATTAGAATTGAAGAATTTCCAGTGTTGAATTTAATTACTGATAGAGATAATATGAAATCAGAAAAAGAAATGAGTGACAACATTTACCCGTTTAAGCAAATCACAGAAGTTAAAATGTTGAATAATTTTATTAATTGGACAAAAAATGCTAACACTGTCCCAGTTATAAAATTAAACAGTTCTGAAAGATTAGAAAATGGAAAATGGAATTCTGTATCAGCGATAAAAATGTTTTCTATGGCATATAAATTCCAACTTAAAGAATGTGTTTGGCAACTAGATATTGGTATATATTACTTTTAGAATATCATATATTTTGAAATTTAATGTAATACTTTTTTTTTTTAATGAAATTTAAAATTTTTCAGATTGTGAGAACCAAAATTTAAACACATATATTGATGATCTGAAGACTTTAAAAATTATTGTCGATTCATTTTTGTTTGGTAGAGATATAGATTGGAAAATTATTAGTGGGGATTTATCTAATTGTTTTAATGAAAACTATCTTGAGAACTGGTCAGATTTTATTAAAAAGTCAGAAAGTATTGTAGATGCTATTGATTATGATTAGTAAGTTTTTATTATATTCGAAGAATCTTTTAATTCACTATTAAATTTCTTTCAATTTTATTTTTCTTGTAAAAGCGTTTCAGATGTATCATTACTAAATATAAATTTATCTGATATGAAAAATATGAAATATAACATGGTAAATCGCAATACTCAATTGTGGAAAAATTATGATGCCGTATCAAACAGTGAAGAAGAAAACTATTTCGATTGGTTGAAAACTTTGGGAAATTCTGCCATAGAAGGATTTTCAGTAGTTGTTAAAAAATTAACCGACGAAGATATTATCCAACCTTCATTGGTATGTTTTTTAATAATGATAATATATGAATTCACATTGAATAAAAAGTAAAGTAAACCTTATGGTTTTTTTATTTTATTTTCAGAGTTATTATGTATCGTTAATTCATAAAAAATTTGTCGGACCTGAAGTTTTGAAAGTGAAATTCAATGGCGAAAATTTGGGAAATTTATCTGTATATGCCCACTGTGCGATTTTACCTAGTGGAAGAGTTCAGGATGGAATTACTTTATTTGCGATTAATGAAAATGACGAGGAAATGAATCTGACATTAAAGTTTTCTATAAAGGAAAATGGAGGCAGTATTATGCAATTTATATTACAAAAATATGATAAGTGAGTTGTAAAACTATTTTATAAAATAATGATATATTTTTATTAGATAATACATCTGATTAATTTATTTATAGTAAGATATTTTTAAATGAAGAGGAAATGACCTCAGAAGGAGACCTAAAACCCATGATAACTGAAGCACTATCAGATAAACCACTACAAATAAATATACCACCCAGAGCAATAGGATTTTGGATTATTACCAATATCAACATTAGAGCCTGTTCTAATCAAAATGACAAAACAGTTCTTTTTAGAAATATGTTGCACAAACAACTCCAACCAGACCATATGACGGAAGTTTTGAAGGATTTATTATTAAGTCAAGATAGTAAAACGAGTTTCAAATTAAAACGATCAGTTGAAAATGACGAAGAAAATTTTGACAAAGATACAATTACAGATTTCGGATTACCTGTTCCTGTGGTGGATAGTGACTTTTTTGAGGAAATTTCAAAATTCACTATAAATTTACCAACATCCAAAAATAATGAAGATTTTTTTGACACTTTAAGTAGATTAAAGATTATGGTGGACTTAGAAAAACAGTTGATTGAAATAGGAAATTCATTTTTGCAATTGGATAAAATAACGAAAAATGATACTGAATTAGAAAACAAAACTGTCTCAAGCAATTCACAAACATTACATGAGAGATTTGTTAGAAGTGTTGATGATCCTGAAATAACTAATGAATCACCAGATGAAAAAATAACTAATGAATTACCTGATGAAGAAATTAATAAAAATCTCAATGACAATCAAGTTGAAGAAATAATTATAACTGAAGATAAAAATAAAACGGAAAATGATGAATCAATGTCTTCAAAAATTATTTTGCCTAAAACTCAAAAAGTTGATCTAGAAAAATCAATTGAAAGCCTAGATGAAATAATTAAAAAAGCAAAGAAGCTGTTGAAAACTATGAATGAAACGGCCAAAAATGAAGAGGTAGAAGAAACATTTGAATCGTCAAATGAAAAAGCTCCATTGGTTGCCTTACCAGGTATTATTGATCCAGAACTGCAATTGAAAGCTGATCTTTTGAAAAATAAAATTAAACTGAATGAAATAAAAAACAAAATAAAAGCAAAAATTTCAACTTTGAAAACGAAATTAAAATTAGCATTGCCACATAAAATACTGAAACGTAATGCTGATGATAACTCAATTGATAACGAATTATATGCAGAAGTTGAAGACGATAATATTGTAGAAATGACAAGAGCTAATGATTTTGAAAAGATATATTCTAAAGATTTTGTGAATTCTAAGGAAAATCATCTAAATATAAGCAAGGATAAAGGTATGGAGAACGATATATCAAATTCATATAAGTTATCCAACGAATCAAAGGATCAAAATGAATTTCTTGAAAGAAGTAGCACAAATTTGACAAGATTGAGATTAAATAAAACTAGTTCTGAATTGGAAAAACCACATAATAATAGCAATCCAATATTTCATGAAATTTATCACAATACTTCAGAAAGTTCAGATAAGATACTGGAGATCAATGTAACTGATGAAATAAGCATTGAAGATTTGGATTCAACTGAAGAAAATGATGGTATTCGAAATTTTCTCAAGACCATTTCTGATTTTTATGAAAACGTGAAAATTAAGTTAGAAAAAGTATGGAAAATTGCAGTAGAGTAAAAAACTTTGAAATAAGGTGTTCCGATTAGTTTTTCTCGTTGTTTTTGGATAGGTGAAGAAAAATCATTAGTGGTACAATATTGTTTATTAATTATTTATTATTTAACAACGCGTAGATCTACCATTTTTAGAAATTATGTTAGTAATACATAAAAATGGCAATCTCTAATTTCTAATATCTATAAGTATTTTTTTTAATTCACATATAAACACAACTCAAAATATTGATATAATGTTTGCATAAAACAATTCAAATGACAATTTCAATTGTATTAGATTCATATATTTACTTTATATGTATAATGCATAATAATAAATAACATAAATATAAAAAAAAAAACGAGTAGTTAAATTTGTCATTGTACTCCCGAAGAAAAGCAAGAAAATTAATAGTTTTTTCTCAATGAAATACATATTCAACAACAACATATACATACATATATTGTCATTGAAAATGTATTAAAAAGTGTTCAACAACAATATATATAATATATATATCTATATTTACAATTGCAAGTTTATGATCCACTACTTTTCAAATAATTATGGACGATGGTCCATATGTTCTTTGTCCATGCGGTAATTTCAACTTTATCATATCACTAAGTGTCGCTAATAGCATAAAGCTTATAAGCAATATTTTATTTTATCCTTCTTACTTAAAGGCTAAAATAGAAATTCATAAAATCTAAATATTGTAGTACTGTCAACATTAAGCTATTAGTGGGTAAAATTAATTATAATCAATATGCAATGTGTCGTTGTCTCTAGTTATTTCATTTTATATATTTTTTTACACAAAAGGCATGCTTGGTAAATTCTATTAAATAAGATTAATCATTCACAGAGTATGAATGCGTGCTTTCGTCTTGAGAACTTTCAGTTCATTTCAGTTCACGTTGAACAATATATTATGTTGTACATACTCTCACACATTCGAATAGGGATGAATGTTGTTTCCTTTCAATACATATTTATATATATATATTGTAAGAAACTTAAGATAAATTAGAATGTATTTGTTCAATGAGGCATTATTGTATTTGTAATAATTTTATAATGAGCTTATTAGGTATGACATATTAAAAAAACATGCCACCAACTTTGTAAAAAAGTTTACAACTATTTATTTGATATTGGCTAAACACATATTTTTTAAATTAAAATACAGAAAATGTCTACGATTATTTAAATTACCTTGTATAAACCTCAATGTCCTCATCTGCGATTATTTTCAGCGGATATTGAAAATATCCAATGTTAAATTTTAAAGTTAGAATTGATATCATTTTCGTTAAAAGAAAATGAATTTCAAGTAATATTTTGCATTTGAAAAACTATATTTACTAATTAGTTTCAAGTTATAATGTTAAGTTATTTACAAAAAACAAAAAACAATTATTCGGAAATTTTTTGTGCACATTTATTGATCAAATGTTTATATTTAAATACGTAGTCCAATATCAAGTTACATTCAGAATTATTCAATAGTGTTAGGTATAAAAATTATAAGTTGAAAAGAATGTAGATTCTCACCCAAATTCCAAAATAACCAGTTTGCAAGTTGATAAGTAAACTGACTGGTCGATTAATGAAATATTTGAATGAAAGAAAATAAATCAGAAGTGATTTTTATAATATATATATATAATTTGGCAAGTTAGCATAGCAACATTGAGGAATACTTACAAGCGTTACTTTTTATGAAGCATTTATGCAAGAGAAGCAGTGAAATCTAATAATTAGAGAAAACGACACTTATACATATAACTAAGCAATGTTTTGAAAAGCAGATAACACAAGCAAATTATAGCCGATTCATATTCATCATAATGAAATTATGTTGATTGGAAAGTATACAATAAACTTAAAAATTCATTTAAAATTGATTTGAAATCATCGATTGTGTTTAAATTTTATATGTAGATGTTTTCAATGAGTGTTCGTACAATTTATATAGATATATTAATTTTTGTAAGGTTATGAGACAATTTTATATGAATTTTTAAAAATTTATCATTTAAATATACATACATGCTAAAAGAATTGATATTTTCAATAAGCGGAAATATAAACATGTGAAATATTTAAGCCAAATATAATATCACAACATTTGAAAGAAAAGGAAATATAAAATATAAATTAAATGAAAGAATAGTCAATTATTCTATTTATTTTTTTTATAATCAACTCATACATAATTTTTATTATCTAATTATTGATATTATCTAGCAAACTACAACAATAAATTTCAGTAACATATACACTTTTTTTATTGTTATATATTTTTTTTAACATCACAACAACAAGGATGCGCATATAGAAGAGATAAAATTGTTAAGATACATACAGCGTTAAACATTAAAATTAACATAGCATAAATATGCTGGCAATTAACATCCAATCTATGTTTTATGCTACACATTTCACAATATAGACGTAATGCATACAATAGAAAGATTATATGAATTATGTATTAAAGAAAGTTGGAGAGGATAAGTCTAGAAGTAACTGTAGTTATATGTAAATTCAAAGTTATGTTTATTAATGAATAATAAATATAATGTAGAAGAGGTAAGAGATAATGGTTAAAAAAATATGCATAACTATGAGAAGTTCTAATGTTTAGTGGGTATTATGATGATAATATATATAATATATATTATGTAAATTTTTATTAAATGATAATCTCTGGTAAATTACTTTTTAATAATTGACATAATGATAAAGTATTTTAGCTATGTGTAAATATTTCATTACAAAAAAATGTGTTTTAGAAAAATATGAGCTGTACGAATCGAAATAAAAACTGTAATTTTTAAAAATATGTTATATTTTAATTTTAATAATAGCATAAACATGTGATTGAGATGAGTAACCAAAAGGAAGAATAAAGGTAAACGTAATGTAATTAGAAAGTGAACATTATACAGTTGAAATGATAGTGTATGTTATAACATCGATGAATGTGCTTCATCAGAAATCATGCTTTATATCACAGCTTTTGACGTTTTTTGTTCAATTAACTTACTTATTGAGACTGAATTGGACAATTTATATATTCTACAATATTGAAAAACATTTAAGTATGATAGTTAAAGTTTTATACTACTTGAATATTATAAATAAGAAATTGCAGGAAGAATGTTTAACAACAATGCTGCAACAAAACAAGTAGATAGGAAAGTTTGTGGTGAATGTTTGCATTTGTTCATTGATAGGAATTTTAAATCGGTGTTTTGTTTAGCATACCATGTATGTAATACCATGTATTGGATTCTGTGAGTACTGAATACAGTGCAAATTGATCAAACAATGTTAATATAATAATAAAGAAGAAAAGATTTCCAATCATGCAATTGTTAAAGAATGTGAAGACATCGATGCAAGTTTGCCATAGCACATCAAATAAGCATACAACATTGAATTGGTAACCCAACATAATCCAACAGCAGTGAGTAGGAATTACATTTTTTCGAGTTTTTCTTTTTATTTTCATTTGCAATTAAGCATTTTTTTTTTGAGATCATAATCCTACTCACATGCGTGATGTATGTTTTAAAAGGTTAGAAATACACAGAAAGCTATGAAAACAGCTTGGAAGGTACTGTAATCAAAGGAAATAACTAATTCATAGAAGAAAAATAGATTATATATTTGAGAGTACATTGACAAGCCTTAAAAATAATATAAAATCAATTTTGTTTCCTGAACTTTATACATATAATTTATAAGGGAATTTGGATGACTTAACCAGAGTGATGATATTGGACCAATATTACTCATGTTTTACATATGAAATCAAAGAACTTGACACATTGAAACTTTGTAATCATGAATACAGCCTTTTATAATAAACAAATCACAATTTATTATCTAAAGAAAAAACAAAAAATCTGTGTACAAATTTCTATATCTACATTATATCCAATTCAATGCACTTATTTAACTTTATTTATTTTTGTTACAAAATGACATCTAATCAATGTGCAGCTAAATATAACATTCACTTTCAACAAGATATCACAAGCGCATGTATCCAAAGTATATCATTAATAATAAACCTTGTTCAACTGTTACATTAACATATATATTGTACAATATATATCATATGGATCATGTTTTATGTAATATATATTGGAATATATATGAAAAATAATATAAATGTCGGATGAATTTCAAAATAAGAAAGTGTACTGTAAACTGATATCTGCGATGAGAATTTTTCAATTTTATGTACAATCACGTTCATCAATAACATTTATACGAATATTCATTCACGATAAACATGCAAATATCAAAATCATGCATCCTCATACATATTGCTACACACATCCATTTATACATGTACTCATATACACAATCAAATGTGTAGTCACGTGTGTGCATATAAATATACACGGGTGTAAAGAATAATGAAGATTATGAACAATGATCTGAGAATTTTACATAAACTTCAAATAACGTGAAAATGAGAATAACATTTAAAAAAAGTTAAGTTTAATATATTATTGCTTTAATTCATTGTATTACAAATACAAATATATAAACATTAGATACATACATATATATTTTAGTGAGTGATTAGTATCGCAGTACCATATTTACGATACACTTTCATACCCTATTTGTTGAGGTGTATTTACCTAATCAAATATCCGTACACTTTTACACAATAATAATCATAATGATAATAATTAATAATATACTATAAAGTTTTCATGTGTAACAAATAGTTCAACATTCTATAAGCTAAATTTTGACAACAAGCGCTGTATTTTTAGTCTTCACCATTTCGTTTATCTAAATTATTTTGCATTTTTTTTAAATATAATTTTGGAATTTTGCTTCACTTTAACAATCTCAACAACTTTGAAAAATATGCCCCTCTTTTTTCAAACAAACGCATTAATCATAAATGCTTCAATGAATTTAAGACTTGCATTCCTAGAGTAGTTAGGGCTCAGTGAAGATATCGAACGAGATTGTTCCTTTAGTTGGTTTAGAAATCGAAGGAGAGTGTTTTTGTTGAACGAATTAAAAATCCATTATAAGAAAAATGTAACTTGATCTTATAAAGTGAAGAATGCAACAAATAAAGCAAACAGGTTAAGGATAGTTTCTTCTTATAGTAGAATAATATATGAGGGGCACAATATATATATAATTAATGTATATGATATAAGGTGTAGCTATCTAATAATATTTTGCAATGTGTGACATGTCTATTACAGTTGAAAACATATCTGATGAGTGTGGCAGTTGATAACGCGATTATAACATGGCACCACTGTGACGTCTTTAAAACACACCATTAAAACGTAACGTCCAATATAAAACAGATCAATAATACAACACCAAAATAATATCTTCAATGTAAACGCAAGAGTCGTGTAAGAGATCGCTCAAGAAGATGGTGTATGATTATAGTTATCAAAAATATATACTTTCGTTCAAAAATAATAAGTCTGTTCTTTTTTTTGAGCAAACCAAAATAAATATTCAATTTCAATGGAGTTGTGTGACAATTTAAGATTTTCTCCTATATTAAATATATAATATATATTCTAGTTACTATGACATCATGTAATATCAATGCACCATAATAACTTTAACTATTAACTTTTAGTCGTGCCATGCCTTTCATTACGATGTTTCCTTCATTAACCTGCCCATTCCTCGATAACTAATGTGAAGATCTAATTTTCACTGCATGACACACTTGCTTTCAATTTGAGATTTAATTTCGTTCACCTGCGTCTCGATGGTATTTTTCAGTTCTGGAAAAAAGCATTCGGGTTATTCGTAAATGGTCGATTTGACGATTGCATGAAATAGACGGAAATCTTACTGGTGAAATCATCTTGATCTTCGAGTTCTGCTTCCGCAGCCAATTCTTCGGGCGTCTTTTTTTTGCGCATTAAGGGGTTGTCTGGCTCGACTGGCATTTGTTCAACGACTTCTTCCCGTTTCTTTATATTATACTGGAAAAATAAAAATATGTATGTTGAATAAACAGTTTTTTTTTAGAAGGACATAGTAAAACGTCAGCTTTGTGCGCGACGAAAAAAATCCTTTCACTAAATACAAGAACAAATAAATAAGAATAGACTATACTAAAGCTTCTTATGAAGACAACAGACTTGCTTTGGGTATGTTTTACTAATTGGGTCTCAAGGGACAATGTTCTCGAAAGCCAGAAAACGATTTTTTTCATAATAAAAAAAAAACGATTTATTCTAATACGTACATTGTACATTTTTTTAACATATTATAATTCGAATTCGATTAAAAAGTTAGTTGCATAGAAAGAAAAGCTCGGAACGATATTTTTCTTCCGAGACGAAAAAGATGAAAAAATAAAAACGAGCGTTTCACAATGCGTAATCCTATTAGGTCGGGTAGGTTTTAAATAAGCTCTTTATTAAAAGCATCCTTCGGTTTTGCCTCAGGCGGAGACTTAGTACTAGGATGCTTCTGACAATTAATTACGTTTGAGTCTTAGCGAAATAAAAAAAATCGAGATCCGGATAATGACATATAATTGACCGCCATGATTTCCCCGAGGATGTCGAGGATACCACCGCGAGATTTTCTCCCCTTCTGGGATTTTCTTTTTTTTTTTCATTTTTTCTTTTCGCCTTATGCTGCGCGATCGGATTTATGCGTGGGATTTTGATAGGCATTCTTATCGATACGGTCGCTTATATATTGCCAATTTAAAATTATTAAAAAAAATGAATAGGAAATTCCACCGTGGAGACGTATTAAGTTTCATTACAGGAACATAAATTTATTAAAATACTTTCCTTCAATAAAAGAAAATTATTCACTTGTAAAGATGAAATTTTATTTTTTTTCTAAATTATACATATATGTAATTATATCATTTTCTTAAATTGGATACGCTCAAAATATAAAATCCGAATCCAAAAACAGGCCATCTATAAACATTTTCGTGAAAAGCACAAGGCGTAATAGTATCACTACTAGCGAGAAAGAGGTGGTACACATCGTCACCTCGAGCTGCCTCGAAATTGATTATTAGTTTAGAGAGTGGCTCCGGCGTCTCGTCCTCATCAGGACGAGGCTGAAGTTTCCTTAATGCAATTAGGCGAAGTGGCAGGACCTGGAGTCGAAGGCCGGGAAAGGGGAGTGCTGAAAAAGGACCAGATTGAATTGGTGTCTGGCAGACGCCGTTTAATTCCGCAAGCACTGTCTTTCGACACCTATCCTCGGATGGTTGATGTATAAAGTCCGTTTTGTCCTTTCTAGTGATATGGATTCGTGAATGATGATATATTTAAAACAGAGATATATATATATTAAAAATATATTAAAACAGAGATTTTAAATCTATATAAAGAAGATTATATTGGTTGAAAATATTTTTTGGATGTAGAAAATATATAAATTTGTTCTGAAAACTACTAGTGGTCGTTGGTATTTGAATTTTTTTTAACTTCTACGGAGTCGTACATGTGCACGGTGAACAAAATAAAATGAAAAGCGAACAACTTTTACAGAGGCTCTTTCGAGTTTGTTTCCACAGTCGGCCTGCGGCGAATTTATATTTGTCATTTTTCTGACGTTCAAATCTAAACTTTTCTCGCCTCAAACTGAAGCAAATCCCAACGCAGAACATATAATTTCAACTGGAACATATCGAACAAAATCGTATGAACTTTAAAAAAATAGGCATTAAATAATCTTCATTTTAAAATTTCATTACATTTCTCACCGAATGTGGAGTTGTGAAAACCTTTACTTAGTTATGCATTTTCATTATAAATTATTTTTTGAGAACTTGATCGCTATGTAAACTGAGGTCATCAATGTTATTTTAGTTAATAGGTAACATAATTCCACGAGAAATAACACTAACTATACACTTCGAGTGTGTTAAAATATTTTGATAGATTTTAACTAGCGCACAGTAAGACTATCAGTTTGAAACAGAGTTGTTACAATTTCAGCCAATATTGAATTTCTAAAATGCAACACCGCCAATGTGTATTTTACTTGCACAATATTAAAGCTATACAATAGTGTACCTAGGGCCGTATTAAAACCCTAAGATGCCCTAAGCACTAACTGATTGGTGCAATTTAACTGTGTACTAAAAAAATATAGAATGTGCCATAAAACGAAGTACTGGATGTATAATTAAAACACTGATTACATACATAAAATAGGTTCGCATATTCGAAAAAATTGGTCTAGTTAAATATGTATGATTGAAACTTTTAATAAAATTTATATTAACGTAAATTTGTTTCAAATTCATTTGAAACAAGCACTTAATAAGTAAAAATATCCCAAAAAAAATAAAAATAAAAATGTTTTATTTATTGATTTCCTTCAAATCAAAAAATAAAATTGTAAAACCTTAACCCCCTATAATGACTCTCCATATAATTTGGAACCTATCTTGACTTTATCAGGAATTTACTGTATATCATAATTTTATAGAAAAATTCCGAAAATTTTCAACAGCGTCGTAAAAACTTTATCCGAAATCGACTATTAGACAATCCAAAAAAAATCGATTAAATTAAAAAAAAAACCTAACAACCCCCAAAAGACCGATGCAAAAAAACGCCCACAACCCAACCGCACTCACCCACGACACACACCCGCATCACTCGCACTCAAAAAAAAAAAAAAAACTAAAACAAAACCCTCAACTCGAAACTTTTTCCCGCCGAACCGAAAAAAGAGAGATCCCTCACACACGTGCACACGTGCGCACACGTATCCCGGCTCGCAACGGAATTACCCTCATTACGCCCGGAGCACATGCTCCATCGCCAAGAACAATTCGTTTCGCTCTTTTATATTAGCGTTATCAATGGACGAGAGACGCTCGTCGCGGGGGCGTTTATCTAACGTTGTTATCGCCGAATCGCCGCCGTCTTGCTAATGAGCCGCTCTATTAAGGCGATGTTCTTCGGAGATAAGGGGGTTAGATGGTTAGGGGGGAGTGTGTGTGTGTGTTATTTTTTATGTGTTAATTTTGTTTGAGTCGTTAGTGTAGAGAGTTTTTTGTTTTTGGATTGAAATTTGTTTTTTTTTGTATAGGTTAGTTGGAAATGAGCTGATGTTCGAATGGTGTTCTTTTTGTTTATTTTTTTTTAATTTTTTTTTTTGAATACGTTGTGTATTACAGTAACCCCCTTATAATTTTCCTCCATATATCGTTCAAACGCATTCAAATTTTAAAAAGGTTTTCAAATACATTTGAAACAAGCAGTTAACAAGTAAAAATGTGACAAAAAAAAATTAAAATTGAAAAACCATAACTCTCTATATCGTTGA
This sequence comes from Hydropsyche betteni, assembly GCA_028571205.2. NCBI lineage: Eukaryota > Metazoa > Arthropoda > Insecta > Trichoptera > Hydropsychidae > Hydropsyche > Hydropsyche betteni. Next base: position 4,712,801 of record JAOXNN020000020.1, on the reverse strand, counting down.
ATCTATCTTGACGTTATAGAGGGGTTTTAGAAGTCGTTCTGTATATTTTTTGAATTTTTGTATAATAAACATAAAATTCACATTCTGCCATGATCCCCAATTGGGACGCACTAAAACGCGTAGGTCATTTTTTACCCTCAGATGATTTATATTTGATGAAATATTACAAATAATGACATATTTAAATAAAGAATGTTTATATAAAAAAAATAATCTATGTTTTGAGTATTAAACGATAGAAGCTAAAATTTTTAGGAAAACCGTAAAAAAGTAGCAGGAATGGGTTTATATTATAATATATTGAATTTTAAATAACTCATATAATTAGCGTAAACTCTCATTAATAATTAAAATAATAATGTTTAGTTATACTATATATCATTTGAAATATATAATATAATACACATAAGGTAAAGTGTGTGTCAGAACTGAATTTATAACGTACGATAATTATTCATACTAAAAGACCAACTTCTAATGTGTACATTGAGTTTGTATTATATAATGTAGTCTAGTTATTATTCGAATTCTTGAATAACTTAATCTATTTTAATTATATAATATAAACATTAATACATATTTGTACAAAAAAATTGATTTTTACATATTCAATTATAGATCCGTACGATGACGAAAACGAAACAATAAAACAAAACAAAAAACTCACGGACAGAAATGGAAATTGACATTTTTTTTTTTAATTTGAACTGATTCGAATAAACAATAACGAAGCAAACCATATTTATTGCGAAAAAAACACACACACACAATACGAATCGAAATAAAACAAAATTTCAACGCAGAGTGATAAATTGAAACAAAGCCGAATGGAAACTGTAAAAAATGAACACAAAAGCGGAACACCACCAAACAAACGCGACGCGTGGGACGCGTAAAATCCACAAAACAATGCAAAATGACAAACACGATTCGCATAATGCGCCGAAAAACGTTCTTCCTTCCGCCTCGAAGTTCCGTTGAAGCGCACCTGAAGGGAGTCAATCTGACTCCGTTAGGGAGTCGCATTTAGTTACGGACTCCCTACTAGAGTCAATTTGACCCCGAGCAGGAGAAGTGGGTTCCTCTTCGTTGTCTCGTGCTCTTCTTTCTTCGATCTTGATGATTTTATAATTGTATTAGGATGCAAACTAGTTTTTATCGCAATTGGATATGGTGGAGTCTTGATTGTCGGGAAATAACGGGGTTCGAGATCCATAGTCGATAAAATCCGGATGATCGTGATAAGAAAAATATTATATTTAAATTATGGATTCATTAGAAATGAAATTGTTGATGTGCACATAATCTGTAAGTATTTTTAAAACGTATTTACAGTCAATAGATTTTTTAATATTTCTGGTTATTTGATACTGGCAAAAATTGTGAACGTAAAATAAAAATCGATATGGTACCATCTGTGAGAAGATTTTATTACTTCAAATTTTTCGAATATAAAAATTATTTATTTTGTAAAATTTTTTTTAAAGGTAGATTGAATAATAACTATCTATGAATAAATAAATAACTATCCCCTATATATAATTTTTGTTTTCTGTGTATTTCGGATTTCTGGGTATCTGCGTCGATGACAATGCGACTTTTTCGCAAACATGGTCTTTATGCGTATACAGTTAACGTCTATAATATGATGCTTATTACGCTCGTGACTTCGGTATTCTATTATGGTCTTTATGCGTATATAGTTAACGTCTATAATATGATGCTTATATGATGCCTATGGCTTTGCCTATATGTCACAAACAAATAAAAATGAACTATTTTGATTTTATTAATTAAATATTAAATATTCAAATCGGGTACACATTTTGGATTCACACAATCGGGTTTTTAAATTTTATCGTTTTCCGTTTCTTAACAAAACACAGTCGATGTTATTAACATCGGGCATATTTATTATCATATTATAAGATGTAAAAATTATTCGAAAAATAAAATTCGTGACAGGTTTTAGTTTTATCATCCTCATAGTCGAGTCAGTATAATTTTGTAACAAATTCCTTTTTTTGTAGGTATGTTATGTTAAGAAATCGAAAAAAAAATAAATTATTTTTTTGATCAATTCGGATAATACAGGTTCTACTATATGTTGAAAATGTCGGTAGTCTTCGAAAAAATTACATATAAATTTCACATTATATATGTTAATCTTTCAATAACAAAACTATATCAAACTTAACTCATTATGCGCAAGAAAGATCAACAAAGTTTCTTCGGAGCTAAACGAGATTTCGAATTCGCCAAACCAGATTTCAAATTCTCGTAACCTCAAGCCTTTAATTTTTACCCCAGCTAAAAACAGTTAACTCGCAGCTTAAACCGAACCGTCGCACCATTACCGCTAACTCCTCCCTACCGCGACGATTACACACTCGCACACACCCCCATACGAAATGCATCGACAGGATCCGATGCAAAAACGTCCAGATCCTTCCAGAAATTGTCTGAACGATCGTTATCATCGCGGCCATTAAGTCTGGGCGCGCTCTCCATTTTGACGGCAGTTAACACGGTTAAGCGCCGCTTCACTCCGGCGCTAATGCAATTATTATGTACGACGGTGTTGCGATTTTAATTAGAGACCCCCGGAACAGGAGGCGACAATGGCGAAGGGATGGTGCCCAGGCCCATGGGGGACGGGGCCTCGATTAGCCGACGAGAAATGGCGTCGTGCTTGTTATTGTGATCGGGCCGTGTCGGGGTTGTCGGTCGATGGTGTTTTGTGTGTCCGATGGTGATGTGGGTGTCGATGGCTGTTTGGGTTTCGATCGGGTGTTGTGAATGAGCAATGTGGATTTAGTGTTTGAGGTGTTTTGGTGTGTGCGAAAAAGTCGCGAGTTCGGTAGAAAATAATGGGAAAATTGCGAACGTGGTTTAAATGAAATATATGTGCATTAAGCTTGGAGCGTTAAATAAAACAAGCGTGCATTTAAAAAATGTGTGTGTTTTGCACAAGCATTATGTGTATGCATTATAAAAAGTATCTGTAACGAATAAACTTGCATTGAAAAACGGGGTGAAATACTGATCATTATTGACAACTTTCATAATATAGTTGATTCGCAATAAAACGAATGCAAACAAAATCAATATTGATAAAAAAATGTATAGAATTGTTAAAATTTCAAATTATATTACGTATAGAGATTGACTCTATGTTTCCACCTATCTATCATTTTAATGCAAAAAAAATCATTCTATCGTACATTTCATATATTTTAAATGTTCACTTTATACTGCATTTTTTTTTATTGCATACTATCCCCTATATATAATAGCGGATATCTGTCTGTCTGACCGTATGTCGTGTGTGTCGATGACGATTGCGTTTTTTTCGCAAATATGGTCTTTATATGCGTATACAGTTAACGTCTATAATATAATGCTTATTACCTACTGTCTGGATTGGCTTTGCCTATATGTCGTAATTTTTACAATAATAAATGAACTGGTTTTATTAATTAAATATTAAATATA
>JAOXNN020000020.1:4691911-4709206 GCA_028571205.2 Hydropsyche betteni | reverse complement strand
TCACACAATCGGGTTTTCACATTTTATCGTTTTCCGTTTCTTAAGAAAACCACAGCCGATGTTATTAACATCGGGCCTATATACTAGTTAATAAAATAATGCTCAATACGAGATTCTTTAATCCACATCGTATATTTTTTTCAATTGCACAAGTGATTCGTTTTAAGACACAATCTATATTTTTAATGCATAGTTAAATCACACACGAAAACTATTGAGAAAAATATGATAAAAAAAACATTAATAATACGAAGACTATTTTCAGTTATATTGTATAAAAGCACTTATAGTTGAGTGCATTTTTGTTAGCGAAGTCGAGTGCCCATTAAACAGTGGGTGGTAACTGGAATTGTTTAATTTAGGTTTATAGTTCTGCGTCAATGAAAATGTTGTGTTTTTCGTTTCGTTCGGTACGAACGGAAAATAGTTGCATGTAACATTGGAAATCGACAATGAGCTGAGTTTAAATAATATAGCGACATTCGAGAGACTCATTACGGCAATTTTTCCGTCTGCTGAAAACTCATTTCGTTGCTATCGCCGGAAAAGCGCAAGCTTAGCTGGAAATGCCCATTCGTTCAAAATTGCAGCGTTCGATGTTTTTTTGTAGAAAATTTTAAGAAAAAACGAGAAAAACACTCGAATTAATTAATTTTCATGAACAAAGTGTGCTAGACGCAATTTTCTATAAAAAAATCGCAAAATTTCAATACAAAAATATTTTTGCGAGATCAAACCAATACAGTGGATATTAAAAGTTGATATATACTCGACTCCCTATAGAAATATTAAATTTGATTCAATTTACACCCCGACGAGACACAATCTACACTGATTTTTCGAAGATCGATTCCGGGAACGAAACTTTGTTGCAAATTTAATTACGCTGAAGCGCGCCCGTAAACGTTTAATTGAAAATTGCCAGCATGTACGCTTTCAGTGTACATATACAACAAACACACATAAAATATCTGAATGTGTGAGCTGACATCGATGCTTGTTCGTCTTGAATGTTTTCGGTGGAAATTAAACGGTATCATCGTAAAGGATTTTCGCTAAAATTGCTGAAAGTTCGCGAAAAGCGCGCGCGCTACGAATTCGACAATTAATGTTTCATATGGATAAAATTTATTATTTAAATAAAAGTCATGTAATATCTTTCATAACTATTTACTTTTATCTTTGAATTATGTAGTAACGGTTTTTTTTAAATTACAAGATCAATGAAAATTCTATGATTAAATAAGGGAAATATTTTTTGTTCTGTACACATAATAGAAAATGTCTGAAATATTTTCGCGAGGCAATAAAAAACGAAATTGGATTTCGCGAATACAAAAGAAAACTAAAATAAATCTAGAATATGATATTTTCAATATCTCAGATTGGAAAAACAAACTCATTTATCATTCTAGAGTTGATTTAATTACTTGTCCTAAAAAATAAAATAATTATGTGATTCCCAGAAAAAAAAAATATAACTTCTATGGAAATTTCAAGAAAGATACCCATCTGATTCCAAGAAAAGTATTCGTTAAATATTTTCGCAAACGGAATCGAATGCCAATTAAAAGAAAGCATTATAAATAAATTACGACACGATCTCAAAAAATTGAATATACGATATTTATAAATTAAACTTATATGAAGGTTCGAACAGCGCTTATTTATCCCGAATATTTTCAATATCTATCGTCTCGTTGGCGTCAAAAACATTAAAAAAATGATACAAAAAAACCTTAATAAAAAAAGAAGATTGATGTTCCGGAATGAAAGGAGCCACAACAATGAAATACAAATTTAATGGTTTAAGGATCAAAGCGGGTTGTAAATCGCATCTGTGATGCGAGATCGTAAATTGGCCTTCGCGTACCAAAGTACTTTAATACTTGAAGCACATACACTTACATACTTACTCGATTACGTCAAATTTCAACAAACGCATTTGTAAAATATTCATCGATTATTAAAAAAAAAATTAGACATTAGCACGAGATAAGTTCGAGTAGACATTCGAAACTTTCAGATGAGTTATGTTATTTTCGACTCGAGACGATGTCGGAAAATATGTAATAAATGATAGTGCGAAATTTCTACAGCTAAAATCCGGCGTTATAATCTCATTTATCAAAAGTTGGAAGCGGGATAAATCACGCGTGAGATTCTTGCGGTCCACCCTGTACGCAAGAGGGTATCTATGTAAAGCGCACATACGTTTTTTTATGGCCTACAACGGCGAATGAGCCTAGACTTGTTCCCTTTGGCGAAATTTATCGTTCGCGAAAAATATTCCAGACGGAAGGGAATTTCAGCGGTCTAGCAATTTTCTTTTACGATACAAAGGTTTCGGTTTGCGGTCCCGTGCATACAATTATGACTTTAATTGCCATTGTTTGGCGGGAATTTCGAAGCTCGCGCCGGCGAAAATTGGCTCTAGTGCTATTGAATACTAATGCAACTCTCCTTGCTGAATATGAAACTGAATAATAAATAAACGAACGTATCTAAAAAAAAATGCGAAAAATAACGAAATGGAATCGGGATCGCATGATTACGAGCGATTTATGCGCAATCCGTGTTTCGAATGAAACGCGCCGGCGACAGTTTTATTTCGAGAAAATTAGGTGTTTTTTCATGCAAATTCAGATTGGAATCGAAATCGAATCCAATTAATTAATTCAAATGTCCAACGGAGATGCTTCGTGTTAATTTCGGATCGAAACAAAGGACATTGGCGTAGCTACGCCGCAGGAATACTAAACGGTGTCGCAATGCAGTTTTCCCTACCTAGTTCGCAAAACCGGGACAATCTCGACGTTTGTTCCCGGCTATTCGAGCGGAAAATATAACACAAATATAATATTATGTCGACGGTAGACATTCAATGGAGCCATTGAGGTACAGACAAATAATCAATTTGATTAATAGTTTGATTTATTTGTAAAATATATTAACTTTTATAAATGGTCCAAAAGAAATGTTTATTGGATACTATCAGAAAAGGGAAACAATAATGTAGCAGTTATTATATATCAGTTTGAAAATGAGATTCTCGAATAATTATACGATTTAATAATAAATCAATTCTATGGACATTTATATTACATTTTTATGTACGCGTTTCATATGCAACGCGGAAAGTTTTCCTCTTATCGGCGGAACGTTTACGAAAATAATAATAATTATTTATTTTCTCCCCTTTTGTTTCGCCAAACTTGACGGTGCAAAGTCTCATGAATTATTCACGAGGACGTAAGTTAAATAAATTATTTATCACGTCCGAACAAGAGTAACGCTCACGTACGTTATATATATAATATTACATGAGTATTTTTTTCGGTACTGATAAAACGCTGCGGCATATTTGCGCCTGAATTACATTAGCACTCGTTAGCCGTACAGGAAATGTACGACGTAATGCAAATGTGACAAGACAGTTTGCATCCTTCGCCGAATAATAATGGGTGAAAAATTTCACGAAATCGGTAGAAAAAGAATCTGCTTCTGGAGGAGACAGTTGCGATTTCGCCGCTCGCCAAGTCGTTTGACGTCGTATTGTATGTCGAGAGCTTTGGAAATTAACCGTGCACTTAAGGCACTTTATAGTTACAAAGCTTTGAAGTGTCGAAGTCTGCCAACAGGACAGAGATTATATAATCTGTCAACTAGAGAATTATGAAGTGGACCGTGATTTCAGCCAAGTTTATGCTAATTTGTCATAGGTTTATATATAAAAATGTGATTTTTTGCGAATATTATACTGAAGATTTAACTTGGAACTGCAAAAAATGGAACGAACCATAAATTATGCGACGAACATGCAAACTTTGCATATTCGTCTGCAGACTTGAATAACTTGCCAAACAATGCATCGGACAACACGAACTTTATGCGCATCGCCGATGCACTGAAAAACACATCTCGGGAGCTGTTCCAAGTTCTGCGAACATAATTTCTTCTACGAATTTTGGGAAGGGTCTATACACAGACGGCCTGGCCGTATTCCAGAGCTTTTGCGCTTTTCCCGCGTCATTAAGGGCAAAGGTCGGTCGTTAGGTCTTCACATACAGGATGAGGGCGCGGGTAGAACCTTTTGGGTGTTTCCTCAGCCCTCGGGTTGGAAAAGTCAACTGCGACCTTTGGACGATTCCGCTGATTGCGACGATTCGAAGCAAGTTTTAATGTTTGTACGCACGAGGTGGTCGCTCGATAAGTTTAGCTTTTTTTAAATTTATTATATTGAATGATTGTTGAATTTGAAAATAATTTTGAGATATATAATAATTGCGGTCCAGATATGGATGATATCTCCATTTGCGTGGGCGGACTAAATGTTCATGCTCGACCCAAATAAAAGACAAAGTTTGAGAGAATTCCTGAAATACGTTCGAACGTCTGAAAGTACACACAGGCGCACGTATTCGCACAATGAGAGCCATTTGCGTTGCTCGTTCGGCGAGTTTCACTATATTCGCAAAATTGTTCGCGAACACATTAAACAACCGTTGCGAAATTGTGCATCTATTCCACGGGGTTATAGCACTGCTTCCCTTATTCGGTACATGCGATTTTTTCCAGAGCATTTACACAATTCACGAAAGTGAAACGTAGTGCTTTTATATAAATATAAAAAAAAATTTGAAGATAAACGATATCGGAAATGGCGAAATAACCCCCGAGATAAGGTTTAATTCGTAGTTTCGGTACGATAATAGGTGATGTGCGTGCAACGGCACAAAATCGTAATTCTGTTCGACGATAGTCATCGTAAATAAATTGACGCGTAAGGTACATGCATATTTATGGTACGATTGTGTACGGAATTCGACGTTGGATTTCTATATGGCATGATTGATGAAGGTTTCGTAATAGCATTACGGTATTAGGATCATATGATTTGATACGTTTGAAGATGGATGCCTGAAATATTCATTTGGAAATAAAGCGAAATAGTGAAGATCTGACGTGAGGGTGTCTGATGTTTTATATGTTTGAAAGCTTTTACAAATTACGATTTTGCTGATAGTCTTGGCGGGCGTTTTCTTCGCCGCATTACGACGTGAAAAAAGGCAATTTGTCCTCGAATAAAGTGGATTTAAGACCCACTTTTATATATACAAACTATTATTGTAAAAATGTCTCAACGGCATGTCCTTGCATTCGAAATGAAAGAGAAATATTTAAAGAACCATAGAAATACTTCTTATCCGATAAAATTATTGATTCAACTTTGTAGGTCGCGTACGAGACGAACGTCGGGCGCAGACGGCGCGTGACGATTTTTAAAATTTCATCCAAACAAAAAATAACCTATTTTATTTACGTTCCGTATATTTTTCAGTGTTTTTTTTTATTCATGCGACACAGCATAATACGTACGTAACCTTTCACATACATAATTCAAATCGGACTTCATAAATTCGACGCCGAGATTAAAAACGGCCAGCGTCCGTTTGTTTGATATATGCGGTGCGAAAATCGAACGCGCTCCCTTTTTATTTATTTTTATTCATATTTTTTATTCTCGTCGGCCATAAATCGACACCGACGTGCAGGCTATCCAGGAAAACTACTATGGGGCCGAAGGGGGTGAACGGGTCCCCATGGGGGCGTAGCACCCTCGATTGGTTAGCGGGAAACCGACCCTGTCTGTAAACGTAAATCAAAGCAAACGCCACCTTCGTACGTTCCCTATACATTATATCATATGAAAATATATACGTTCAGATTGGGGCTAATCGTATATTCGATTTTTTTTCGTCGCCCATAATATATAATATAGATTTATTATAATATATAAAATTAATTTGTGTGAATTCATTATTTTGCGAAACAATGAATAGAAATTCATCAGATTGGATTCAATTAAAATTTTTGCGAAAAATAAAATCAAAGATTGATCAAGATCTTATAAAGTAATTGTATTAAGTTGAATTTTCTATTGTCGAATTTGCATAGTGTGACGCACGCGTCGGGTTTCGATCAGATAAAGAAGGCTTGAAGTAGGTACCAACTCTATTATCGATCGGCACGAAAATAAAATAAGTGAAAAACACTAGGAAAAGAAATAAAAAGAGCGGTAATGAAGATCGAATCGGACGATAATCTGCCGAAATCGAAAAAGCGGCCACCAATTACCCATACAATAATTACCACGTGCGTAATCGTAGCTTCCACGAAGGAAAATCGATTTCGTAGAGGAAGGCACGTCCGAAACTTAATATTTGTGTTGATAATATTCAAAATCGTGACCTCCTAGAAAGTGAATCGGTTATAATAAACGAGAAATATGGCTCGACCCGCAGTCACAGTTGATTTATATTAATTATGGAACCGACGTCCGAAATTGGTTCGTTTCGCCTTTGCCGCTTACTCCTCTCGTCCATGTTGCGATTATATTATTATTTGTGTCAAAAGCGTAAATTTTCGATTATGACGATTGTTACGCCCGAACTATCAAAGTCGACCGACGTTTGGTGTTGGCTAAATGAACGTTTAACGTTTCGTTTGTGTGTCGATTGAAACGACTGTAATTAAACAAATTTATTTGACGTTGCTCATGTGTGCTAAACTTTCCAACCGATTCGACACACTAATTACGTTTAGTGATTTTTCTATATAAAAAACATTTTCTAAATACAATTTAATCAAATTCTAAATGACTGAAATTGTACCAAGATGCAACCGAGCGAACGAGAACAAGCGAGTTAAAAACGAATAAAACAAAGAGTTAAAAAAATATATATAGCGTAGTTGGGACGTTCGGGGGGTTGCTCTTTCCAATCAAAATGTAAATTTCGCTCCGACCATCGAAGAGAAAAGGCAGCGAAAAAATAAAAATGAAACAGAATAAAAAGCACTAAAATGGGGGGGGCAGTAATGAAAGGAAGCTGCAGACGCCGTCTTTGTGCAGGCAAAACTGCTATAAGGGGATGTTGCAACGGCGTTTTGCGCGACGCTCCCATATTGGGTCAAAAAGTCGGGCTCCTTTCTTTCGTAGTTCATAAATCGAAGTGAAATATAAACGAGCTCTTTATGAATTGAAAACCGCTTCGGAATACGAAGGCTGAAAATTTTTCACGGAACGACGCCGAAGTACGTGCTGAAAGTAAAACTATGAGTTCGCGCGCGGAATATTTGCATTTCAATAGTAGGAATTTTTCGCTGGTTGAAATGGTTTTTGTTAGAGAAAGAATTTTGAATCGTTTAATTTTAGTATAGCTTTTTCGAAAGAATCGAATATAAAAATAAACAGCTTATATCACAATCATGATGAAACGGAAGCGATTACTAAAATACACATAATTTCAATAAACTGGCGCAATCAAAACGACATTTTCGTTATTAAAAACGAATCAATACACACAATCAGATCGGAGCAGTTTTTAATTCAAAAATTGCACATCGATACGTGACTACCGCATTCATTCATCCATTCCCACACGAAAAAAAAACCGTTAATAAAAAACTTTTCAGAGCGCCGAACACGAACAAGCGAACATTTTTTCAGTCCTTTTTCAGGCGTATCGAGTGACCTGAAAAACCGGGCCGTAAATTCCGATAAAATCAAACAGGATATCGGCGGCGTTACGCACGACCGTCCCGCGCTTTTTACAATTGTAATATTTAATGGATCCGTACGCTATTATTTCTGGGGCCTATTTAAAAAACGCACAACCCATAAACAGGGTTTTCCCTTTCGCCATATCGCAACGCGATATTCGGATCACGTTCCTGCAAAGATCCCCGAAACCTTGGGAATGAATTTAGCGACGAATTTCGTGATATGCCCCCGTCTTCATAACGGCCGATTCCATCTTCTCGGGAAGCATTTTTTTTCTCTTTGGTGTGTACGTTTTTTCTCTTCTTTTTCATATTCAGTCTTCCTTTCGTCGCACGTACCAACTATCCATCATGTTTTTTTTGCATCGTTGAAAACGCTTTTTCGTGACGCGTGTCAATATTTTCGCGAAGTGCGATCCGATTCTCATAACGCGATGCTTATATCGAGCGATCGTCACTTATAATTTAATTAAGGCGATAAAATATTGGTGTCGTTCATTTTTTATGATATCGCAACTTTATCGAGTGTAAAATTTAAAAGATGAAATTTTATTTAACGTCGAGTCAAAATTCAAAGTAAATAATACTTTAATTTTTTAATATTAACAAATTTTATGCAAAATAAGTAATAGAATCGTTGAAAAAGTTCATTAAGTTGATTGATAGTACTTCAGTGGAGAATTCAAGTTATTTTTTATATTCAGATATTCACATCAGATTGTAATGCAAAAATTTAAATTGAAGTCGGAAAATGTCGAAAATTTTTTAACGCGTTTGAAACCAGTTCGAAGCCGCTTAACGACGCTCCAGGGATACGAACATTATACTTTCGCGATACGAAATTATTCGTTTCACTCGCGCATTATAATGCTAAGGTTTCGCTCGTATCGGATATTTTTTGAAACAAAATAAAAAACGTAATGCGAATATTATTCAAAAGCCGCATTTCGACTGAAAATGCGGGAGGGTAAAAACGTTGTGTCCGTAAAAGAAAATTCGGTCCAGCTCGAGCAGACGGCAAAGTGCATAATGGCCTTTGTTTTTAGCGGGACAACACCATCAAAGTGCAGTTTTGCACTCCATGGTGAATTAGTTCACGGTGATGCCCCTAAAGGGGATTCCCATAAAAGCCAAAGCTTGTTCGTCCTTTTTGCTGACGCGATTCGGTCAAACAATAGAACCGACGTAAAGTAATCTCGCTGACCTAAACTATTATACATACAACGCACATAAACTCAATTGGACAACCATTCTGTGGCGGTTGAAAATTCATTCGAACGAAAGTTACGTAAAATAAGATTAGAAACATGAAATTTTAATTCGGAACGAAATTAAATAATCGAAGCGGCGCCAAAGACGAAGTCTCCAAAGTTGCGCAAGTTATTAATACAATTTGTTCAGGAAAAACTTTTCACGTTTACGTTTACGCAACGGCGGCAGGAGAGTTTATCATATTTTTTTCTTCTCCATAAGCGAGAGGTCGTTACGGCATATTAAATAAGATTTTTTTCGGGACTGGAAAATGTCTGGGGAAAAAATAAAATAAATGAATAAATACGCGTAGCAGCGGCTCGAAAACGACGCGGCCAAGTTGAGTAATAAATGACATTATAGAAATAAATGTGCGCAATTATCAGCACGGCCTTATCTTCTTCTCAATAATTTTTGAAGTAGGACGGCAATTATGGGGAATGAGTTTTTGATATTTTTGAGTGATTTTTATATGAAAATTGTCGAGAACTTTGAAAATTTCTTATGTATAATACTTCTAATTTAAAGAATTTTATTTGATTTCAACCAAAATTCCAACATATTGGACTTTTTGTTATAGTAAAAATAAAAAAAATAATTTAATCACACAAAAATTTCTAAAGATTGGACCGGACTATCCAAGCAAGAGAACCGTATTTTCTTGAAGGTACCATCCGAGAGTTTGGATAGCTGAAACTCGATACAAAAGGATAATTTTTTTCTTGCCAATATGAGACTCGGCACTTTGGACGGCAAAAGTTTTTCTCAGCTGGGGGTACAAACTGGGTACATACTTAGGGGTTGGTAGGATATTCAATTTGGTTTTAAGTTGAACGAGATTAAGTGCATCTGCGAATTAAGGCCGCAAACGGCCTCTCGTTTAAAATGTTGCCTCTGGGCGAACGATGCCCGTCTGGAGAAGAAAATTGGAAAATTCATCATTGGAAGAAAATTTACAGGAAATATATTTTACAGAATGTTTCTGCAAGATAGTATAAATATTAATATGTCTAAAATATTTGCATGGATCGTTCTGCATGCTTATTTGTAATATGCTAGAAGTATGTATGGACGTGCACATGCTTTGTTAAATTTTCAGCACATGCGATGCATTGGAATTCGCTTTTTGTATTTATTTTTTCATTTTAATTAAAATCACTTAATTTGTTGGTTGTGTGCATTCATTACTTTGATTAAAAAGCTTATACGTCCCGATAATGTGAATGTATCCAGTTTAAATATATACGGCTTTTTTAATTAAAATTTATATTGAAAATAAAGCAAATAAATCAAAAATTCAATGTTTGTTTATTGAAAAAATATATTTGATGTGATATTCATTGAAAAATATAGATTCAAGCCGTATATCATCGAGAAACCCTCAAATCAAATTGTCACGCACACACAATTTACGATTGATTGATTGAAAAGCGGAAAATTAGAAGTTAATGACACTTTCTCGTACAAAAAGAAATTCAAGTACGTACGAAACGTAGAACAAAATTGAAAAAAAATACACAAACTTTTCACGAACTTTATGAAAACTACACAACCATGCTAACGAGGTTTCTTCTTCGAACATTTAGTAACGAAGCCTATTTTTCATCACTCATCACGCGAAAGTTTCTACAAAAAAACTAATCATACAAAAGTTAATTATTTAAAATTCCAAGTATTCAACGATACTTCATCAGCCACTCCAGCGAAAACATATAACCGATAGATAAAGCGATACAAGCCGACATTTTCACAAAACTTCTCGATATTTCCGAAAAGACCAATACACACGCCAAACGCAAAATAAATTCAATACGTTTAGCAAACGCCAAGAATCGTCTCACCAAGAGCCCTAGCAAACACGTCATGCAAATAAGCGTACTTCACGTACCACTTCAAGTGCCACCCCATGAAGTACGCGCCTCGAGATATTACGCTATTTGTTCTGGTTCGGTGTCGAGGATATCGCCAAGAGACGGACTGCTCCATGCTCCTTTTATTCCTTCGGGAAATATATAAGGTCGTGCCGTTCTTTGTCTACGAATTCGAATGCGGTCTGCGCTTCCGAAGAGGTCGCAAATCGTAATCTGATTACGCGACCGGATTTACGTTAGCTCCGAGATTCACCCGATATTGAAATATTACAAAAAAAAATACAAAACGGAAAAGTTCGAAACTCTTTACCAACCATAAACGTTCACTATCGCCTCTTTCAATCTTACATTGTGTACGAAAAGCACACAAAACGATACGACGGGGCGCATTTCCTCATAACGTCAATATAAAACGCGTTTGCCTTCGATGGTCAATAGTTTAACGGTAATTTTACGATCGGAACACTCGGCCGGGGCATTTACACAAACGGCCGTTTTCTATGGGTCGAGCCGTTAAATAATGGTTTCATTGTTTTCGCGTTGCGGCCGTTATGTGGGCGTCGGACGTGAAAGAATAATGCAATAATTAGCGTTGGAAAATTTTCAGTGTACGCATGGAAATGCGTGAAAAGGCCGCCTGTGGGGGAGAATCGATATTTTTTTTTTATATTGTGGAAATTTGGCCGCGGTTCAAAGATCTGATTAATTTAGTTCTTTGTCAGCGATATGGGTCAAATAATAAATAAATGTTTTGTTGAATATGGAGAATTTCTTTTGTGGGAAATTTGAAATAAAATAAAGTCAGAGATAGATAAGGGTAGTATTAATAAATTTTTTGCATATTTCGAGAGTAAGTTGTATTTTAGTTCTGTGATCGAAATAATTTACCTCTTGCTTAAATAATAATGTAATTCATCTCCTTTCAGCTAGAACAGTCTAGTCATTTTAGTCCGTTCGCTGGTGAATAGAAGAAAAACGATATATCGGAATAATTTACAAATTCAAAATGAAAAAAAATAACACTAATTACCCATATTAATACGATTATTAAATTCAAATATTTTAAACAAAATAAAATATTTCCAATCCAAAAAATTCAAACACAATATCCGACAACTAAATTAACTGACGTAATCGTTAACAAATTTTGATTGGAGAAAAATAATAACAAAATTTAAATATTAAATACTGAAAACGATTAGCAAAAAATAGACCGCGCAAAAAACGAACCAATCACCCGAAAACCCGAAACCTCCCCCAACAATTTCGCCATAAAAAAGCCCCATTCGCTAGACAGGGCACATCGTACATCAATATAATCTCGCACGTCGAAAGCGGCACGTTACACGCTAAATTAGTTAAAATAAATTCTAGCAGCGGAGTGAAGCTCGCAGGGAATTACACGTTCAATAAATCACGTTGGCCTGTCGACGGGCGTGGTGTAGGTCCGCGCCACGGGCCACGTTTGCACAAATTGCATCGCGAAAATGTCGTTTCTCGATTGACTTATTGGTCGACGGGCGGACGGTGATGGGATTGTCGAACGGGCTTTTGCGGAGGTTGTTGATTGTCTGCATGTTGCGAAGTTTAGTTTTGATGCATGCGAGTCGTTTGAGCATATTGTGCTGTAGGAATGTCGTTGCGGGATTGATTTATTAGCCTGAGGAGTGGAAAAGGTTGAGTGTCGAGTGCAATTGTCGATTGGGGTTCGACGATGGTTGTTGGATTAGATGATGATGTTTTTGAAATCATCGGATGATTTGAATCGTATTTTTAAATACATAGAAAATAGTATAATAACATCAATTTCAGTGGTACATAAGAAAATTTTAAAATAAATCATTGGAATTGAAAATTTTCCGAGCGAAACTTCGAAAATATAAATTTCAAACTTGCAAAAATTAAAATTTCAATCCCATTTCTAAAACGGGATCGCTTTCTCTTGACAAAGCACGTATACGTTTTTCTTAGCGACAGCTGCCGCGCGTACCCGAGTACGAAACTCGAAAGCTGCGACACAGAGAGAGCGAGAGCTTTAAGCTTTACAAATAGGAAATTTCTGTAGTACACGTGCGCACCTTTAGCCAGCAACGTGTGTTGGTAGGCCTGCTATTTAATTTACGAGCGGCAAAACGTCACGCGACCCCTTTTCGCGTATCGATCGTTGGTTTCAAACGAGTTGACGACCCCTGAACTACTGTACCAAAACCTCTCATCATACTATAATTAGTCTTTATTATGCAGAATATTAAAACGAAAAATCGGCTCGTACAACAATATAAGAAAATTTTTGGATATTTAAAAAAATATTCATAAAAAATGCAAGTATACGGATTTGGAGTCGTTGTACGCGACTTAAATCAAATTTGAATCAATACCGAAGTTAAATCGATATTCATTCGTATGCGATTTCGCCATTTCCATGCAGATTTTTTTCAGATTTCGTTTTGCAAGCACGCAAACGTTCCACCATCACGGTTCGGTTTATATCTGATTGAACGGTAGCGATTTATGAGTGAACGACGTTGCATGTGCACAGCACTTCAAATCCGACATACAAAACGTTCGGGTTAAATTCGAAATTACATACTTTTTCTCTAAAAAATATATATAATAGTGAAATATTTCAATTACGGGGAGCGACATAAAAGCGTTTTTGACGTGTCCCGAACGCGTTTTATGTACGTGAACGTACACGTGTACGTGTAAGAGGAAAAATTCCGCATTCAGCATTTCGACGCTTCAACGTAAACTCCGTCCGTTTTGTAATGACACTGTGACATTTAGCACACATGTGTCTTTTTATTACATAAACATTTTTATATGCGCAATATAAAAAGGTATAACTTTTTCTCATAGCACGCAAAGTTTACTTTATCCGGCGAGGCGTTAAAACTACGAATCCGCAATGTCGACATATCGAATTATTGTGCCATTTAAACGCTCTGTGAACGACGAATGATTTAACCATATTAGATTCAGAAAAAGATTTATTATTATTTGGATATTAATAATGAATCATCATCATTTACAAGCTATTATAATATTAAATGAAGTATGATTTTTTTTGATACTTTCATTGGAAGTTTAACTTTTTTTTTCATTATTGCGTAAAAATTTTTTTGATGAGTTTTAATATCAAAAATCATTTATTTTCATAATGACTTCAATCAATGATTACTGTATTTATGTATTAGGGAGGCCATTACCAGTAAAAAATATGTATTATATATTTTTTGAGTGCGAGCTGTTTATTTCATAGAATATTTGGAAAATATTTTTGATAGAATGTTGGATAGTGTAGGTCTATGGTAAAATTTCAGATCATGTAGGTTAACCTTTTTTTTTGTTCTCTTTCCGATTTTTATACAAAATTTAATTTATTGGTAAACCGGAAATTAGTAAAAACTGAAAAAAACAGTAACCAGTAACCGCTAAAATCAATAAATATAAACTACGTTAAATTTGGCCTCCCCATTATACACTGATCATATGAGGGGCTCGGTAGTAAATAATGCCAAGCGCTAAAATTATAAAATTGAATTTCTTTTATTTACTACAAAAATTAGTACGTTTACTACAGAAATTAATAAATAATTTCAAATTGCCTCAAAAGATGACAACACTATGTCGGGTTACTTTTAGTTTTATTGGTATCTAAATGCATGTAAACTGTTTATTGAAAACTTTTTTCATAACCTTTCTAAAAGTGACAAATGCCAAGTCCCTCATATAACTTATCGTTTGATTTGAGTTAGACATAAAAAAATCGATTATCAAAACAAATTTCTTTATTCGATCCAAATGCGTATAAAAAACTCACATTAATCCATTTCCATGTAACCGATTCACAATCAAATTCACCCACAGCAAAAAAAAAACAATTCCAAAACACATTTCGCATTTCCGAAACATGAAAACGGCGCCACCACAACGCTCCCATCGAATTTTCGAGCACCCTCGTTTTTCCCCATCGAACCCGAAACGGGAGTGCATTCCGCGGGACACGTCCGTGTCTCTCGATCAAAAACACACGTCGACAAATGGATATGTTTGAGCCGTTGACCTGACTTCGGACGTCAAACGCGGGCCGGGACGGCCGGCTGAATAATTGATAAGACACTTCACGCGGGCCAAGTGATTGGAGAGGACGTGTCCCGGGACGTGTCCCGGGACGCGGTCGCTCGTTCCCGAAATATGTACGACACGAGTGTACCGATTGTGTTGTTCGGGAGCGCCGTTGTCGCCGTGCAAGTCCGACTTTTGGCCGGGTCGGGAAATTCACTCCGGTCCCGGTTATTGTGTGATAATTCGAGTTGGTAGTGTCGACGTTTTCGGTGTGGATCGCATTTGTTTTGATTTTTTTTTTGTGTATACGAGTGTTTTGGATTATTTGGTGGAGGAATTATCGAGTTTTTTTTTTCGAAAGAAAAAATGGTGTTGTAGATTTGTTACATATTCGAAAATGTGATGTTGATTCTATATGGTAATAAAAATTCATAATTTTTAATTATATGAAGGGCTTGGCAGTTAATAGTGCTAAGTAACGAAATTATAAAATTGAATTTCTTTTATTCACTACAAAAATAATACCTTTGTTACAGAAATTAATAAATAATTCCACATTCTTTCAAAAGATGACAGTACTATGTCGGATTATTCCTAGTTTTATTTGCATCTAAATGCATGTAAACTGTTTTTCTTGATATCTCCAAAAGTGACAAATGTCACTTGGCCCTGTTACTGCCGAGTCCCTCATATTGTAAATTCATAAGATACTGTTTGTATTGAAATAATTCAAAAATGGACTATGGAATGAATATGCAAAAAAAAAAAATTGTAATCGTCAGTTTTTGACAGTCTCTCGAAGAGTATTGTTGCGAGTTTTTCAAGGTGTTTAAAATATATAAAAAAAAATGTTTTCTTCAAAAAAATTATATATTCACATCGCAAGGTTAGTAAATTTATATTATAATCACTAAAATGTGTTATAATATGATTTTTTTTCTTAATTACACGATGTAAATTTGTAATAACAAACTAAAATATTTTGTATTAATAAATTTAATCAAATCATATATTTTTTTAGTCCCTTATCGATATGAGGTTGGCTCTCGCATAAATTATATAGCCTAAGCCCCCAATATTTGACGGGGAGACATTGTCCTTCAGTGGACACAACGGGTCGATAGTGATGATATATTTTTTCAATGAAAAATTAAAAAATGATAAAGTGAAGGGTTAAATACCTTGTCTCTGATTTCCTGACGCATTTTTTCCCTCTCCTCTTCCATTTTGCGGTGCTTCTCCTTGCGTCGGTCTTCAGCCTCCCGGATGGCTTCTTGCCTTTCACGTTCGGCCTCCTCTTCCTTCTCCTTATCGTCGCCATCGTCACCATCGCCTCCAACAGCACCTAATCAACAATGTAATTAATTAGAAGAATGAATGAAAGAGATCCTCTAATGAAGAACTTGTCTCCGATGATGCGGAAGGATTAAAAAAAAAACTTTGGAAAAGTGGCGGTTATGAAATGCGAAAAAAATAACGTTTCGTTATAATATTACAGAAAATTAATTAATTTTTTTATATCTATTACATAGAATTGTATTGAAATATTCAACATCTAAAATTAATCTGAAGGTTTTTCCAGCGAAATATGCGTGAGAATCGGCAATAATGCTTCGGGGCGGATCGACAAATCTCAGCTCTATTGTTCATTGACGTCAAAACGGATCTACGTAATTAGGACCGAAACAATAAATAGAACGAAATCCAACAAATTAGCGAAAAATGTTCATTCTCTAATTAAAGACCACTGTGATTATTACGTCGTGTAAAAATACGAATTAATTTCAGCTACATGAGCATTAATTGAACGGTCGACGAGCACGCATCGCGGGGACTGTCGAAGTTGAAGAAAAATAATTATTCAGAGGCAAAGCCGAACTGTTCGAATGCTTTTTCTTGAATTCGATTTTGCAATGGAAGTGTCGAGTTAATTTCATTGGTTATAAAAAGTGCGAGCGTAAGGGTTTTTATTGGGCGGCCTCGGCAATATAAAGTTTTTATTATTTTGCTTATCAAACGATCTCGTTTTTTTTTTACGTATTATTTCGTACGAAATGGGAATTTTAAACGAGTTTGTTTTTCTCGTGAATTTGACACAAATATACGACGTAATTTCGCGATATGAAATCGATTTTCGTACCAAAGTATAGGAAAGTTTTATATTTTTGTTTATGAACGCTTCGAAACTTTAATTAACACTTTGACATGTTTATGAAACGACAGTTATACAAATAATTCATTATTTTTTTAATGATCAAAAGTTTTACTTAAGAACGAAAAAATTAATACTCAAAAAATTATACAGATATGATAGGATTATTTTGAACATTTTTATAATTTAATTTAATTATCTACCTGATATAAGAAAAATCATGCTCAATCGAGTCAGGTATTTTTGATACATTCAAGGTTTTATTTTAAACTAGTATATGGGTCCGATGTCAATAACATCGACTGTGGTTTTCTTAAGAAACGGAAAACGATAAAATGCGAAAACCCGATTGTGTGAACCCGAAATGTGTACCCGATTTGAATATTTAAT
>JAOXNN020000020.1:4673605-4691811 GCA_028571205.2 Hydropsyche betteni | reverse complement strand
ACGACATATAGGCAAAGCCAATCCAGGCAGTAGGTAATAAGCATTATATTATAGACGTTAACTGTATACGCATATAAGACCATATTCGCGAAAAAGTCGCGAGCGTCATCGAGACACACGACAGACGGTCACACGGACAGACAGATATCCGATATCATACATAGGGGATGATATATTTTATGAACTTGTACCATTGTGGGATAAATGAATGGGTTTTCATTGAAGTATCAATAAATACCTACAAAACTCAATCATTTTCTAAAAAATAAACAAAACAAACTCCAAAACAACAAGAACAACTCAACATCAAGACGATTGACGCCGGCGTCCCGTCGTACCGCACACCATCATCGCGATACCCGTCAAAGTCATCGTCGTTACTTTTTACACGTCCCCCGGCTCGGAGGGACGAAAGCGGAGGCTTCGGAGGGGAGCATAAACAGAAAATAAGCTTCGGCTTTGCGCCCTTTCGCGCCCCCGAAGCCCTCTCCCGTCCCCGCATTGCGGGCTTTTGTTGCGTCACGCTGGCCCAGCGACGAAAACGTCTTCCTCTCTCTCTTTGTGTATAATGTATATAGTATTTTGTGTTTTGGCCGCTTTGGGCGTTTGTATGTGTGGCCGGTCTTCGGTTTGAGATTTGTGTTTTTAATTTTTTTTTTTTGGAAGGGGTTTGAATGTTTGAGGGTAATGAATTCGAGTCGAGTTGTTTTGGAGTTTATCGCGTTAGTTGTTGGATGTAGTTTGGGGTAAGCGTGTATTTTGTGATATAAATTATTTCGGTGGAAGTTTATCGCGCCGCTAAAGAAGGAAGTTCAGTGGTGTGATGTGCAAAAATACGCGTCGGTATGAAAACGTTCGCTCGAGTTTCGAGATGAATTATTTTTGTAAAGAGGAATTTATTAAGTTATTTTTTAATTTATATTAAAATTTTATGAAGTCTAGTAATAAATGTTTTATGAGAAATTATAAAATTTTGTCATTTAGTCGAAAATAAAATAAATTGGAACTAATAGTTTATTATAATGAGCAAGAATAATTAAAATTTTTATATAAATTTTACATTGTAGGAGTAAAATTTGTATCATTCATTTAAAATAAATAATTATTATCATAAATTATATACTGAAATTACAGGTTACATTTTTTAAAAATAAAAATTTATAATCAATCTAAAAATTTTTTCCAATAAATATAATATATCGATATATTAAAAGTAACACATCAATTATTTCAAAACCTGTGCAACTGACAATATAGCATTTTTACGTTTTCTAGTCAGTTTAATAACCTTTTCAGCAATTTTAGCTTGATTTAATGCTCCGCTTAAGTGCCCGAACCTCGTAAAGAAAGCACAAACAGACTCTTAACCGGAAAAAAGGATACCGCAAAACCGATAAATTTAACCAACAGTCCACACAACACAATGTATCACAACACTTTACTATCACTCGATAAATTCACACCGCAAAATAAATTAATAAATCGAAAATAATGGGATTGAACGCAGGAACGTACAAGCGATATCGCTTTCCAAGTCCCGAGCTTTCCCGGTTGTATTCATTTACTGGAAAAGAGAACGTAATTTGCAATGAATTGTATCTAGGATCTATCCACTGGCGCTTTCTAGGAAGGTCGGCGAAAGTATGTCCACTGTTCGTACGTAATTGGATTGTGGGCGAAATGGAAAACTTCGATTTCACGTCAATTTTCACAATTCGATTCAGCGTCCGACAGAACGGATTTTTACCGCATACCGATGTTCAGATTCGGACAAAATATACGAAACAAGAAAAAAATGTAAATAGATTAAAAGAATATTTTAAAATCGAATTTTAAGGGTCGGCCGGGCATCGGCCACTTTTAAATATTGAAAAACTGGCTAAGGAACGTTGAAAAAAAATCAAAAGAGGTCTTCTCTCTCGTACGAGACGAAAAGTTTCCTTTTCAATTTATCAACGTCTGGGAAACAATTTATCATCCGGTCATTGTTTTATTTTTTTCATACGAGCCTTGTTCGTCCGTGTTCTCTGATAAGTTTTCTCGGTTAAGTGCTGATCTGAAATGCGAATCAAAGAATCGTTTCGTTGCCTGCGTAATTAAAATATGCGCATTCCATACCCGATAACTTTGCATATCAAAAGAAAACAACGGAAAACACTCGACATACTCACAAGTAAAAATACAATAGCAATTTCGAAATCGCTTTCTGAAAGCCACTCGTCCCCTTCTGGCGTTCTCGCGTCCGTTAATTGGATACGCTCGGTCGACACGTGCAAGTACTCGTACGTGTATACACGTGTACGTCTGTGTGTCATTCCCATTTGACCGACAAATGGAAGTTCAATAGACAGACAATCTGATTATGATACATAGTCACCCCTTTGCACACGCCCATTCTAATAAACGCATTTCAACCGAAATCAATACACACAATATTTCTATGAATGAAGCCGTTCAATATAATAATACAAACATTTGACTATCAAATAAGATAGACCGCAATATCAGCGTAATTGGATATAACCACATCTTCCGCAACACTCGCAAATACCACAAGCCCCCAGAGGCCTCAAACAAAGCTCGGATGCATTGCAACAGTTCAATCAATCATTGCACAAAGCATAGCACACCTACCACACACGAACGGACAACAAACGTGTTGGGTCAAGGTGAGCTTTTAGCCGAAGACAAGCAGTGTTCGACGGCGATAAGCGGGTACCCTAATGCGGTCAACTTTAAACTAAAGCCGTAATCGAACCGGCCTCAGGTTCGATGTATAAAGGATATCAGACCAGAGGGTTTGTCTATCGTCCCTGGTGCGGGAGCATGATTGGTAACTAAAGGGTTTCGGTCGGAGGAAATTATTCACGGAATTCAATCGTGGGAGTGTTCGATTTTTAATTTGGAGACAGATGCGCTCGGCGGAACGTTCAATTTCGTTTTTTTTTTCGTTTGAAACGTGGATTTTATACATAATGCGTTTTTCAGAAGGGTTTTCTCATTTCGGGTATGAAAAAAAATGAAATAGAATAAAATAAAGGGATGTTCAAAAGTGATGATGTTTAATTAAAGCGCCTAGGCCGGATATTAAACGGAGTGAAGCCTCTGCGATGCTTTTAACAGTATTTTCACGAAAGTTAATCTTTTGGCTTTTCTTTTTTTTTTCAAGCTTAGTGTTCTTTATTTGACAGATAATTCTTGAAGATATGGAAAAGGATTAACAATGGTAATAAATTATTACAAATAGCGTTAACAAGAATTAGGATAATTTTGAAGTAAATTAAAATGAGAAGAAAGATAAACTATTTTTATAGTAATTAATTTTTAAATTTACATGCTTTTGAAATGAAACATGCAAGTAATTTCAATCATTATTTTTAAAATAAAAATTTTTTTTTTAAAGAAACTCATTTGAACTATGTATACATGCATAGTTGTATAGTATCATAGTATAAAAGTTACATAATATAAACAGTTCAATCAAAATCCAAGTTCATTCACTTATATTTTTCCTCGGGAAAGCACAACCCCCCCAAGACCACAACAAAACAACACAGATAATAAACACATCGGACTAAACAAAAAACATCCCTTCTTTTGACAGGTGAGTTCAATCAAGCCTCCCACCCACAGTTCAAACAACAACAGGCCAACAATGGACGCTTCGTTCAGCGAAACCATTATTGTGTATATGAAATAAACGTTCATTCCCTAGTTCCTAGTTTCATATATACGAACAAGTGTTCATAACTAGATCCCAGTCCCTAGTACGTATAAAGAGGCCGTATTTACGAGTCACAATGTACGTACTGCGAAGTACTCGGGGTTATATAGGGCGAATAAGGGTTGGGGTGAAATCGACCCGCACGCGCGAGCGTGTGTTATTTTTAACCCATACGGCCCATTGCATGTTTAACCTCTTCTCAGGAAAATCAATATGTCAAACGTGCGGTGCTTGTGTGAATTTTTATTTTGAAGTGCCGGCGAAATATCGGTATAATCAATTATTATTAACGCTGAAAATTTTTAATTATGCTCGAAATAAAAAATTGTTCCGCTTTCGTAATATAGAATGGATTCAAATTAGTTTTAAATTAAGAAATGAACCTTAGTTTTCTTAATAATAATATTTCATATCAATTTGCATGTTGAAATATAAACCATCTATCTCGAGGTTGTTAATCATAAATATTTTACTTAAGGAGGAGGGGAAATTGAACTTAATTTAAAATCGCAGTCGAGTGTAATGCGAAGACTTTCATCGACTGTAGTCTCGATAGTAAACTTATGAAATAAACTCCATCCGAGTAAGTAAAAAAAAAAATCGAAAAATCGACAGCGGAAGGAAAACTTCTTGGAAGCTCGTATAAATTTTCGAGAAACGTCGAATGCGGCAAAACAACACGTACAAAATTACACGAAAGCTCACAAATCAGATCGCGGAAATATAAAATTAAAACAAGCCCGTCCTTCTACGACACGTACAATACTCCGTCAAAAAATAGCATCGGGCCGTGATTGAATTTAATTTTCCCGCAACGAAATTGATATTTAAACAGGACCGAATCGACAAACATTCATGATTATATTCATCCGAGACGATAATATCGAATCGCGCGATTCCAGCCGGGCAAACGCAATTTTCAATTAAGCACCTATTTTCCGGGCGGCCCGCGCGAATATTCCTCTTAAATAATAATTTTCGCCTTAAATCAATTTGCACTTCACATCGCGAGATGATGGAACAGAGAAAGGAATTCTAATTTTCGGCGGGGACCGGGGGGAGGTGGCCCGCCAGCCAGAATGTGCGCAATTATTTTTTATTATTAAATTTCGCGCCATGTCTCTCTCCTCTGCCAGTTCTTCCCACACCCGATTCGGTTTTCTTTCATCCGGCCATTGTGCCCCCGGGGGCTCCTTTCACGGCTCGAGGGCCCCCAGAAGAGTGCGCGGGAGGCCTAGGGGACCCCAAGGGCCCTTTGTC
This sequence comes from Hydropsyche betteni, assembly GCA_028571205.2. Lineage (NCBI taxonomy): Eukaryota > Metazoa > Arthropoda > Insecta > Trichoptera > Hydropsychidae > Hydropsyche > Hydropsyche betteni. The sequence continues at coordinate 4,686,827 of JAOXNN020000020.1, read as the reverse complement.
GAGCCGCAAATTGAATGAGAATGAATAGAAATCAGGCGTTAACACAATGGAGGCCATCGAGTGCGTTCGTCCGCGAATAGTCGCGGGCCTAGGAAAGATGCGGTCTGGTCTACCGCAGAGTGGCGAGCACTGATTGTCTGGTAAGGTTGAGGTTTTGGTATGTTGTCGACAATGACGATGGTTATTGGACGCTGGGATGCGATTGTTGTCTAAGGATGGCTTTTACTGTTCGAAGGTTGGGACCTTTTGTGTGAATTCAATTATTACTATGTGTAATCGCTTGATATCACACTGAATGTTTCAATATTGTTTGCTTAATTAATAAATACGGTATAGAAAATATTCATATTTAAACTATATACAAAAATAATAAAGAAGTAGTAAAAATTGTTAAAAGTGAGAGGTCTAATTTCGGTTGGGAATAATGAATGCAGAAAACTGTCGCAATATTCCAACGTGGTTAATCTCTCATCTCGGAAAACTCGAGGAAAAACGAATCGAAAAATGGTTTCACTGCAAAACCATCACGCCACTACTTGACCGCTATGAACATATCGCGCAAAACATTGAAAAATCGAGAATATTTCAACGCGAAAAAAAAATATCGAGAGGAAATAGTCGGACCGGGTCGGTTTCCTTTTTTGCGTTAATAAATGGCCTTATTGACTGAGAATGGATGTAAAGTGAGCACGCTAATGGATACTCGTCGTCGACAGAGTGCGAAAAAGCTCATCGGAATTCAATTAACGGAGATCTCCGACCGTGTGCCGTGGCTTTTTTTCTCTCGTTGTGCTTGACTTTTCCGCATTTTCCTCCATAGAAAAAAAAAAGCGAAATTTTCATTTTTTTTCCCCTCTCGATGAAGACGGTCCGCTCGAATCGGTTGTCGTTTTTGGCCGAATAATGCGGAGTCGAATTAATTTCGTTCGTTGTTTGCGTTATAATAATTTCGGGAAGACCGGGTTGTAGATTACGAACGAAATACAACCGCAGCGGATAAACGTCTCTCCGCTAAGAGCAATGTCGTGTTTAGCGTCTGATCCGATTTAATTTAAGCACACTGTGATTAAATTTACAGTGGTACAATTAGATTAAACTAACTTGAAAGGACATCGTATTTAGTTGAGTAATTAAAAGTGCAAACATATTTATTTGCTCAGAAAATAAACACAAAGTTACGAACACTTAACATAATTGCTCAAATACTTACAGTCATTTCGAAGTAAAACAAAGGTAAATTGAGAAGTAATCAAATGTTTAAAACTTTCATACGTTCAATTCGTTCATAAATAAAATGCGAAAACAATTTATTCGGTGAAAATTTTTAACGAATACAAGCTCTTTGCGAGTTGCAGTTTTTTTAGCGGTGAAAACTGAATTTCAATGTGCCAACTAGTAGTAAATCTGCCACAACCGGCTCGTACGTTATGAAAAACGCCAACTTAAAAGCCCTCATTCCGCACTATGAAAAAACTAAAATATACAGAGAAGCATATTTCAAATATTCACCCATTCGTTAGCCTACATACTGCTATGTCATAATCCGTGCAAAATCGAAACTAAATCCTGTTCGAAATTTCGATTTAAGCCGAAGTGCGGTGCATATTTGCATCAAAGTGAAATTTTCCGTGTATTTTTATAGCCAAATTTATATGTGAGACGTGTGTGATAAGGAACGATTTTAAAACTCGGTTAAACTTCTTAGGTTATTAAGCTCTTAATCTGATCCTCTTAGCCATCGAAAAGTTTGGACTGGTCGCCTTTGAATTATCGCAATAATTGCTCGAGTTCGCTCCGGGAAGAACTTACATAAATTTATGCAGAAAGTAAATGGGTTGGCCAAGTAATTATATTGCCAACTATTCGCGGTCGTCTCGTTATAACGAATATATTTCACGGGAACAATGAAAAACGGTAAGGATATTAGGAAAATTTGAAAGATATCGAATTCAGACTGAATCATGCTGTTACGATATTGAAAACGTATACGTTAACTTTGAAGTGTACATTTTGGTTCAAAGAGAGATCGTTTTTGTATAAATTTCAATTTGTACGATATTCGCAAACGTGAAAAGGTATTTTTTGAGCATTGAATTTAACGCTGCTCATGTGTGATTTTGAAATGCTTTTGCAAAATTTTAATATCTTCGTTTGAAACGAACTTTAAACAAAGTTATACGTAATGAAAGTAAAGAAAAAACTTCGAATTCAAACAATTGTATTTTTGTGTTTGCCGATGTGAGATACACGAGTTGAAATCAAGTTATGGTTTTATAAAAAAAATGATTTTATATAAAGAATTTTTAGCGAAACGACTTTTCTTCGAAAAACAAAACTGAATCGAAATAAATTCATTTCAAAAATATCTAAAAAGCGAACATTCGAAACCGCTGCATCACTATTATTCCCGAGAATAAAAAGGGCGCAAAAACCGAGCGAATCTTTCAACGCGGCCATCGCACAAAAGGCACATCTTCCAAGACGATTATTCAAACGATCGAAAATTGACGACTTCGAACCGTCGACCATTAAGCGGAGCCAACCGACGGGAAAAAAATCCTCGCGAAATTGCAGGAAATGCATTTGGACCGGACGACTTTCGCCCCGTCTCCTGCCCCAGGACCAGCAGGAGGAGCCTTTCGAGGACTAGGATATCGCTTATCGGCGAGAATCGTCTGGCGCCATTGTCGGCAGTAATTGGCCTGTCTCGGCCGTGTCACGGACAGCCTTGTTCCGTATAACCCAAACCGATATAGCCCAAGCCGGCATAACCCGGGCGAATCCGGGCTGGGCCGGCGCGGACTGTCACCACGGAGGTTCTTTGAATAGGGCAGATATGAAAATCCGACTATTTTCCCGGCTTTTCCGGTCGCCGGCAGATGTGCGATTACGTCGTTTCCTGTGAAAAGACGAACGCGCGGGAAAATTAAAAGAGTCGCTCCGGGCGGTGAGCGGTGCTGGAAAATGATACTTCCGGCGTCTGGGAAATTCGTTTTTCAATCAGAACTTGTTTTTTATTTTATTTAAATTAACACTTTGTTTATGTATAGTCGATCCTCTTTTTATACGGGAATATGTTCTAGAGACTATATTATAAAAATTGGAGAAAGGTTCTATCAGTATATTCGGATGGAACTTCTATATAAATATACAACTAATTCTCTTTTTACGCGGTTCAAAAATATAATAACACAATTTAATTCTTTTTAATACTGTTCTTTCATTTTAGCGCAGTATATAAAATATATGTACTATTAGTATATAGGCCCGATGTTAATAACATCGGCTGGGGTTTTTTTAAGAAACGGAAAACGATAAAATGTGAAAATCCGATTGTGTGAACTCGGAATGTGTACCCGATTTGAATATTTAATATTTGAATAATAAAACCAGTTCATTTGTTCAACATCAACAACATCATAAAAAAAAGTCGCGAGCGTCATCTGCACACACGCACGAACAGACAAATCCGTTATTATATATAGGGGATAGGGGATTATACCACAATGGTAAGATTCGGTGTAGGCCAATATATAATTATAATTTTTAAATAAAAATTTCGATATTTGATGATTTCACATGGTGAAATTGTTCCACAATACAAATTTTTTATAAAGTATATTAGGATAGAAATTTCACCCAAATATACTGGTGAAACCTATCTCTAATTTTTATATGGTGGCTATAATTTTTTTACACCGACTACCGTTAAAAGAGGATCGAGTGTACTTTATAAAAAAAAGCATAAGAGTATAGTTGTGAAATGTGGAAAAAAATTGTAATGTGAAATCATAAAAAACATCAATTTTTTTATGTAACAATAACTATAATTATATACTAACTTACTCCGGATCTTGCGATTATAGCATAATAATATGTATTGTTTTATTTTCATACCGCGTCAAAGTGACAAAATAGTGTAAAAAGTCAGCTATTTTTTATCAAACCGTATAAAAAGAATTTTCGTTATATTTTGTACACAGAAAAAGATTTATTTTGATAAAATTGGTAAAAAAAAATCATCATAAAAATAACAAATCGGAAACTCGAGAACACTCCACCACAAAACACTTCAGAGACACCGCAACAAAACAACACACGGAATACGAGCGCGTTGAAATTCCGCGTTAAACGAAACAAAGGAATTATTATTCGGCGCGCATTTCGTACGAAGAGAGAGCCTGCTTTGTGTGTAATTTTATCGCACAAACGAACGGCCATTGATATTCGCGTGCATTTCTCAGTTGCACGGACACAATTACCGGACGGGTCGTGTAATTCGTGTCTCCCGCCGCGAACAATAATATTTCGGCGAACGTAAATCACGGGATATCGGCGTTACAGTGGTGTAGGTCGGGCGCGTACGTGATCCCACTTTATAATCTTCCGGATTTGTCTATGTGTGTTGTGTGCTTCGGATGTCTACGACATGTTCAATTGAATTGTACGTGACCGTTTTGTTCGCGATTTTCAGCCTGTGTGCGATAAGTCGACTTTTCAGCGGGAGCTGATCGGACGTGCCGCTTAAACTATAAATATTTATGATACGGTTAGTTGTTTCTAAAATAAAATGTGTATTTTTTTTTTTATTTTCTGGGGAATTTTTATGGTTGGAAATTGTGTGATTTTATTTGGTTAGGGAAAGTATCTGTAAATGGAGAAAATGTTCATTGATTCTATTATTAGTAATGTTTAAAAAATATGTATGTATGTAAATTGAAAGAATTGTAAATTTGTTTTCATTTAATAATTGAAAATATTTTTTTGTTAAAAAACTAAAGTATTTAGATCAATTCCAATTATCATATTTCCATTGAGAGAATCTTTGAATGAAAAATTTGAAAACTTTAAAAATACAAGGAGAACTACAGAAAGGTTAATTCATAAGGGATTGATTCGTATTTGAAGAATTATTATATTAAACTAACTGACATAAAATAAAATAATTTTTCCAACTCATATACACCTAATCCTCATTTTATATGGAGGATACGTTCCACAGACTACTGTTTAAAAAAAATGTATGCTGATTATATAAAATTGAAGATTAATTCTATCAATGTTGGATAAAACTTCTATCCAAATTTACTTTATAAAAAATATGTAAAGTGAAAAAATTTTAAATACAAAAATCATTAAAAAACATCGATATTTTTTATTAAAAAACTATAATTACATACATATAATAATAACAGTATACTAGATTGCACTGAATCTTACCACTGTGGCATAATAATACATTTTTTTATACCACGTAAATCTGAAAAAATTGTGTAAAAAAAATGATTCTTCTTCCATAGACCATATTATTTCAGAACCACATAAAAAAAAGCATTGGATGTACAATATACTAAAAATACAAAAATTGAAAAATAAAATCCACCCCGACAGAACCATCTTCACACCATCAAAAACTACACATCCATATTTCCCACACAAAAAACCCCCACACGAACCTTTTAATTTAATGGACTCCTTTCATTGTGCTTCAACGCCCAACGAAAAGAGTCAACCGCACCGCAAACACACGCACCCGAACGCAAAACCGCATTATTCCCAGGCCCGCTTTTTCCCGCCCGCCTCGGCCTCGGGCTTCAAGGGGTTGACTCTAAAATAAAATACACGCCTTTTTACCGAAGGGCTGAATGGCGGCGCCGGTCTGAAGATTGGGCGTCCGTCGAAACCTCGGGCGATCTTTGTTCGGCAAAACCGTCCCCGGGGGTCGGAAAGAGGCACTATTGTCGGCGGGAATGCGAAACGAATGAAAATAATAATGAAAAAGTATAAATAAAGAAGTGGAGACGGTGTTAAATTGTGCGTCGGCTGCGGAACCGCGGGCTAAGAATTAATTTCGAGGCGGCCGAGTTAATGAGGGTTGGGTTTCGTTGGTTTGTTCTTGTTTCATTTTTTTTTTAATTTTTGATTATCTTAGGTATCGTTTGTGGTAAATTAAATTTTAATTTTAAATACGCCGAATCCTCTTTTTACAAGGTTCCGAAATAACACGGTTCAAGGAAGAAGAACCGATCTTTTTCATTCACTGTAACATGGTATAAAAATTAAAAAGGAAATGTTATACAACAATGGTAGGATTCAGTGCAGGTCAAATGCTATTATAATTATAGTTATTAAATAAAAAAAATCGATGTTTTTTGATATGGAAAAATTATTTTACATTACACATTTTTTATAAATTATATTTGAATAGAAGTTCTATCCAAATATATTGATAGAATTTATCTCAAATTTTTAAACACGGTAGTCTCTGGAACATATCTTTTGCGTAAAAAGAGGATCAGGTGTATTTAAATCGAAAATTTTCATTGATGAATCATTATATAATAAATACACATTATTAAAAAAATAAAAAAATATTCGGTAATATTTTGAAATAATTTCAAAATAAAAACAATCAGAATATCATAAAAAACATAACAACGATCCATGCGATAAAACGTGCATGAGCTCGTTTCCATTTGCAATCAAAGTTTCGGGTCGGCGTGCCGAGTTTTCGCAACGCGAATATTAAGCAAAGTTCGAAATTAACGTTTTAAAACGAAAACTTCGACTCACATAACCGAAATTTCAAAAACTTCAACAAATAAAAGGCACACACACACACACCCCCACACCAGCGATATTCGCATATCGTTATGCACCGAAATGCACCGGCTGACGTTGCACCATCGGTCTTCGCTTAACGCTCGATTACGCTAATACGCAGAAGTGCATAATGCACATCGGGTGAATAATGACGCGACACGTCGACATTCGCAAGTTCACCATGGACGGACGAAACGGAGTAAATAGAGTGGAGATTCGTTTTTTTTTCCGGCGCCGGTCAATAACTGAGTATTTTCCGGAAAAAAACCGGAAAATTCGCGAGTGAGTTCAGCACTCTTCGGGGCTATTTGACGGTTCGTTAGGTAAAATATACGCTACGGGCGCGAAATTCGGATGAACGGAACGGGATTGCGAAAAACGGACTAATGAACGTAATGAATATAACTGTTCTGTGTTTGTGTGTGAGCGTGTTTTATTGGAATCGTTAGAGTTTGAAGACTGTGGAAGGTTTTGTGTTGTTGTAGATTGTGAAGGGTGTTTTTCAAATGTTTATGTTTTATATGAATAGAAATTTTGTTTGGGTGTTTATGTGTGTAGGAATACGTGAAAATAACAAATTCGAAGGATGTTATGATGTTAGTAGTTGGTCAAAGTAGCAAAACTTTTATGTCTCACATAGACTTCGGTTACCAAACTATTTCACCCGAGGGATTTCCATTTCTATTATTCATACAATTGCTTCATTTAACTTTTATTAAAAGTTTGATAAAGGAATATCGCACAATAAAATATAATTTTGTATAAATACAAAAAAAAACAACTTTCGAAAGAAGCTCACGAAAATGTTAACAAAGAAAATTTAAGCGCACTTTGAAAAACCACAAAACCATCAACGAAACCGTGAATTTCAACGACGCGAAATTCCGACAAAGTTCCAACTACAAAAATTCCCACTAAACCACCCTAAGCGCCGTAACAAGCCGACGTCATACAACGTCTGAAATATTTAATTAAGCCGAAAGCTCGTCATCGCGAAAGCGATTTTCTCGGCCGGTCGCCGCTGATTAATCGCCACTTTTCGACAACTTTTGTCCCACGTCCTCTCCGGCGTCACATCCCACGTCCTATATATATATAATATATTGTCCCCGTCGTCGTGGACTATTAACGACTTTGTGCCGCGATTGTGATGAGTCGACGTCGGGCTAACGACCTGCAAACGACCCCGGCCTCTATGGCGAAGCGTTTGATGCATGTTAGTTTTCAATGTACAATGTCGTTGTGGGTGGCCTTTTTGCTGTTTCATAGTCGAGTGCTTTCGCGTGATTGTTTATAGATATTGCAGTTCGTATTGTTTCAAGGGAGCGATGAAAATGTGATTTGGAACGTGATATTGTTAGTATGAACTTTTAATGAGTCCTGACCGCGATGTTAAGTGAATGGTAAACGTTTGATGCACTTTTATTTTTATATGAAATATATATAATATTAATTGTAATACAAAATTTTCACGATACTATTGAAAATTGAAGAAATTTTAAACGCATTCAATGACACTAAATTGAATTGATTCCCTAATGAAATTTTCACCAACAGTCAACCATCATTATTCTACGCGAAATTATTCAAAATTTAAGCTCGATAATTAACGCGTGTTAAACGTCAAAACCAATAAAGTCGCTCAGCAAAAATACAATTTTAAACACGAAAACGTTAATTAAACTCATGCATAATGTCACATCACACGTCACCCCATTGCGCCGTACCGCAAAAATGCGCAAACAGCACATCGGACACGTTCCGTCCGAATCATAACATTAATAATAATTCCTTGACATCAATTCCAATCGTAAATCGCATTCGAACACGACCGATATCCGTTGCGCGAATAAAACGCACGAATACACGATAAATCGCGCGGCAAACACACAGAGCATTTATCCGTTTACAATTTAAACTACGCACGCCGCAAAACGATCTCTGTATGAATTTACGCGGGGTAATTATTGAATTTCATTGGGAACTGCGAAATTTCCGGTTCAAAGTAGCCTTCGGTATTAATTCGTATATATGCCGGCGGAAAGTGTGACGCTTATCGAATTATGTTATAATGGCTTTCGTATTTTCCGAGCCGATAATCGTGTTAAACTTTCAGCTGAACTAGCGTACGGAAATTCGAACGAAACTCTTGTTTTGTTTTGAAAAAGATAATAGATTTTTTTAATTGAAGTCATTTTTATTATAATGAATAATATTTGTGAAGCATAAGTTTGAATTTCGTATGGAAATGATAAATGAGCGAAAATCGCGCGGTTCACCGAGACGCGAGAGTGACGTGTTAATCTCGCATCAAAATGGCGAAAGTGTCGTTGTTTTGTGAATGGCAAAATCCGACTTCGCAACAGAGAATTTGGATTCGCATAATAATTGAAAGTGAACGTGTCACTCTTCCGAAGAGATTTTGATTGATAGTTTTTCGGGAATCTAATAATGCGGGTGTACTTCAGCGTTAAATCGGTTCGGCTTTATATTAATTTTTATAAAAAAGTATGCCTGGATTAAGTTTTTGCGAAATTTAGTTTTGTAGGAATTTCATTAAACCGGAGAATAGAATTCTAAGTGCGTAACCGATGACCCTGTGCGATGTATGCCATTTTTCTCAATGGCAAATACCATCAATTTATCTTTAGGGCTTTATCTGGGTCGAGTATACCCACTTACGCGTAATACCCAAGATTTTTATCTATTTTTCTATTTTTTAAAACGTTCAACCTAAATAACGCAGAAAATACGACGATACGGTCGAACCAAAACGAAAAAACCTTGATTTCAATTAAAAAAATTCAAACACACCAATTTACAAAAGAGCATACCAAAAATATTTAATTAGACTAATCAAAGAGTGTTCAGAAACGTTCAAATATTCACATAACCGTAGAGTTTGGCGAATCGCGAAATCGACACGATCGCAAAATATTGCGAATTGCCGAGCCGAAACCGCAAACGCACACACACACACACACGTGCAAACATAGTGTTTCTATAATGCCATGTAAATCTGCAATATTTAATATTGCGCACGCGCTTCGAAGCTGTTCAAATATGTAGCGCGAAACGGCCTCCCGTTAAACACTGTTAAAACGATGCGAAATACGCGTTTAATATTCCTTTATGGAAAAAAGCATCGATAAAGCAAAAAATTTTAATATAATATTTTTTTAATTATTTAATTAAATTTTTCATCTTATGACGATTGAGGATTTTGAGGACTGTAATAAAAACCCGAGCCGACAATTCAAACTCACTCAATTAAACACTTTCCGATACGACAGTTTTTATCGTCGGAATTAACCGCCACAGCCTAACTAGCGTCGAAACACTTTTCCGTCGTTTCGATCTCGCGGAAATTAAACCGATCTTAAAAGCGATGTTAATTTGAAAGAATCGCGGCTAGTTTCGAAGGCTTTCATTTCTGCGGTTACGACACTATACCCCTAGAAAAGAGACGATTTTAATCGTGAATTCTAGGCAGTTACTCCGCTGTATAGTTGCCCGTTATCCCTCGAATATAAAGTCGGAGGGCGATTTTCGGTTTCGGAAAATTCCCGTGTGAAAATAGCGCCTCTTCGTACCCGAGAACAGAGGGCTGGTTTAATGAGCGTTATGGCCTGTAATTTAAAACATATTTTTGAATTAAAGCCGCGCGTAAAAATTGCTCCGGTGAACCGTTGTAAACCGCACGACAATTATATATGCAAATAGGGCGGGAATGTTTTCGCGAAAATGTAAATTTTGAAATTGTGCCCGCAGAAGTTTCCTCGGATTAAATTCGTGCTTTCATAAAATATTTTCGTGCTTTCCGATGTTTCGTTTATTTTACCTATGTAAAAAAGATAATGATGAAAAATCATGATGTTTATTTTTCATGTAACGGAACGTGTATATTGTTTTCTTATTTATCTTTATTATTGTCGCGGAAAATATAATCAAATTATATTCTTCACTGATGGAAAGTAATTCAAAATAAATTTACTTATTGTTATTAATCACATTTGTTATATGTTAAACGTTCACATTTCTATTTGAAATCCAATCAATCTTTATGTAATGAAAACTGTTTTGATCTTATTAACTATTTTCGGATTCTAATATAATATATAATAGTTAACATGTGAAAAAATAAAATCTCACATAAAACAAAACAAAATAATTATTCATTAATATAAATAATATATGCGTAAAAAGCCTATAAACTATCTCGATATGTTAAGGGAAGCTGAAAACACATCTCGAAAATTAGGTTAAGTGAGCGAGTTTACGTGAATTTTTTACGACACTGTTTCAACGATTGGAATTAGCAAAAATAGACATAAATTCAGCGCATTTAAGATGACGATAAAAACAGCTTTACGAGTGAGTGTTGGGTTTTTAACGACGAAAGTACAAAGTGCTCAATGCATGGAATGTTGTACCACGTCACGAAGCCTGCTTTAATTGGTGCAGATAGGGAAAACTACATGTTTTTTCAAGTTTTTGCGTGACTAGACGGGAAATAAGATCAATAATAAGGTTAATGTACTATGGTGAATATTTATAATCATAGATCATAAATATTATATAATTTGTCGTATTTTCGATAAACTATTAGACGACATTGAATCGATTCTAAATAAAAAAGTTACGACAAAACAAATTGATCATGTCGAAAAAGTGGCACATAAGCGTGCGTGTTCAAAGTAAATTTAGATAAAGTTAGCTCAAAGTATTACAAATTGCCGCCAACTTACGTAATATTAGAATAAATTCTATAATATAGTATATTCATTTTATCAAAACCAATAATCGGTTTTATTTAATGTGTTTCAATAATAATAGCTTTTGTTAAGCAGAAAACGTTAAATTGAAAGTTTTAATTGAAGCTTCGATTCGATCCGTGGAAAAAATAAATAAATAGAAAACCAACAACAATTGGATTCCTTGAATGCAACGGGAAAAAAGATTGCGAATAAAACCACTTGTGCTGGTGGTAAGTAGTTTTAAAGTGAAATAACGAGTCTCACATCACTGTCAGGCGAGCGAGCAGTTTGAAAAAGGCGAACTAGAAGAAGCCACGTTATTTCTTTATTAGGAGGAAATGGAAAACAGAATTGTTTGAAACAGAAAAGACTATCTATAAATTCGTGTGTGTTCGAGTGTTTGTGTAAAAAGGAAACGTACAAAATCAATGTTTTCAACGCACGCTTTTTGTTTGCTACGCAAACACCATTTCTGGTACTACGAGTATAAGAATTTTCCTCAGCGACTTTTTAAACAAACATTCGCCTTTCTCGCCGGCGAAAATCAATCGGAACGACATTTTCATTCTTTAAAATTGTATGAATCCGAAATAAAAACTTTCACGCGGAAAAAGGTTTTTCCCGAAAACTTTCAACGGCAAACAGTCACCGAGGGTATCATATAAAACACCGAAAACACATATAAAGTACGTCATTTTTATTCCATTGTTATATATAAACCTAAAGCATAAAAAAAACACATATCGATCGACCACAAAACTCGCGACATACCCACCATTCAAAAAATCAAAACACCCAACAACAAAACCCCGCATAAACGACTATTCAACAAAAACGCACAAACTCCGACCCGCGCGATCAAACATCTTAATCCGAATTACGCACAAACTCCGACAAAACGCGAACCGAAAACAACACGAGCGTAAAGAGAGGACTTTGGGGGGGGAGTGGAGGGGCACTAACTCTTCTCATAACCCGTCACGAAAATAATATAAAATATTATGACCATTCGCTTTCATACATCAAACGGGGGGGGTGGGCGACGGTTTATCGCGTGCCCGAAGTCCGACGATCGATTTGCACCCGCCGGCGGGAAAATCAGGCCAAAACCGGGTTTTGGGGGGCGGTTTAAGTGGGGTGGGGTTGTCGATTTCGGTCGGGGACTTGAACCCCGATGATACATTGATAACCGGCCCGGTTACGCTCCAATTAACGCGACGATTACGCGCCCGTTTGTTTTGCACCCCGGCCTATGCAAGCCGTTTTAAATTATCGCCGTTGTAGAAAGTTGGGGTTGTGTGTGTTTTGTTTCGGAGGTGTTTCGATCGAAGGTGATAGTTTGGGGTATGGTTGGAGAGTTTCGGTTTGAGGTGATGATGTGAATGTTGGTGATAAAAGGACTTAGCTCATATCCTGCCGCTTAGCTCGATTGGGGACGCATTGAGATGCGCGAGCTTTTCGTTCAGTCGTTTGTATTTGTTTAGATATTACGAATGATAACATATTTAAGTAAAAAAAAATCTGAATTATATTTATAAAAATAATAATCTATATTTGTAATGTGAATTTTGAGTATTAAGTGATAGAAGCTAAAAATTTTAGGTAAATCATAAAATAATTTTTAAAGGGAATGGGTTTGAAATATCGAAAAATTCAAAATCGGTTTTATGCCAGAAATACGTTTTATATATAAACTTCCATATTTTAAAATATGATTGAAGTCTTTAAAATTGCTTTTCAATAATGAATATCTACAATATTTATTAAGTAAAGAAAACTCTAAAGTATAGGGTCATTCATTTTTTCGTTTCGAAAGTAAACCTAAATAAAATACACATAACGATACATTTTTGATAAAAATT
>JAOXNN020000020.1:4645547-4673505 GCA_028571205.2 Hydropsyche betteni | reverse complement strand
CTACGTTTAAATCAACACTTTTGTAGTAAGTTTTAATAATTTTAACGCATTATTTGTTTATTAAATGGTCCGTTATCGTAAATGGCAAACATTCAACTATTATTATAATACTTTAAATGATAGTTAAATTTAACAAATGTTAATTGCCAGCGCTATCAACTTGAAACCACGAAATGAATGACCCTGATTATAAAAATAATAATCTATATTTTAATGCGGATTTCGAGTATTAAGTGGTAGAAGCTAAAAATTTTAGGTAAATCATAAAATAATTTTTAAAGGGAATGGGTTTGAAGTATCGAAAAATTCAAAATTAGTTTTATGCCGGAAATACGTTTTATATATAAACGTCCATATTTTAAAATACGGTTGAAGTCCTTAAAATTGCTATTCAATAACGAATGTCTACAGGGAAAATGTATGCGTCATCATGGGAATTTCTTGACAAAAACCGTCGTATCTTAAAATTTTAAAAATAGTACTTCCTCATTTATTTATATCATTCAAGTGATAAGTTTGAAGGTTGATAAAAATATTTAATTATTAATTTGAATATGATTTCAGTATAATTGAAGTGTTTAACGAGAAGCAATCAATCAATGAAATATTTTTTTTTATTTAACAAAAATATAATATGATTGATCAAACTTGAATCGAAGCTAGATTTATAAAAAATAATAGAAAATTTATAGAATTATTAAAAAAATTAACGGGAAGAGCCCTCAAACAAAATTAAGACTGAAAAAAATAAAACACACCCACAACTAAGTTTCCGTTAGGGCGACAAAAAATTCAGACCCCGAGCAATTTAAGGGTTCATTTTCCCCTAGGCACGCACACATCTTACACTCCCACGATAATGAATATCTGTAGCTGCCGGTCGTATTTGTTTATTTTATTACGCGGCATATATCTTATTTTCGCATCTTGACGCGCGCCTTTATTTTTTTCCGCCCTCGAACTTTTTGCACCGCCTCCCGTATTTTATTCTGTTTTATTTTCTGCTCTTATTTGGCCGAAATGCGTTTTTCGCCGCGGCGCTTGCTTCAAATTACGCGCCGAATTGGTATTCATTGAGCGCTCCTCCTGCTGCCGAATTACCGACGTATCTCGAAGATGGCGCGTTTTTCGACGAATTTTTTATTTTCAATTTACTCGAGGCGAGTGGGTGTGAGGGGCTTAGAGTCGGCGGTTGGATCGGATTTGATTTTGAAAGGGTTGTATGTCGGAAAATAAGTCGTTGGAAATGAGGCGGTGTCGCATTTTTTAAAATTGATAACAGTCACGTTATTTGAGTAAATATTTCAATAGTTAACTGACATGGGAAATATTTTATTATGAGAAGAAAAATATAACTGTGGAAGTTTTATACGAGAACTTATGACAAATATGAAATACTTCCACGTCGTATACCGAAACCATATATATCCCTATTGAATAAAAGCGGTGCGGTTTTGAAAGGCGATATATCTTGCGGAATTTGTTTTATTGTACTATAAAATGCCGAAACTTAAACCTCATTATGGGTATTATGAGCACGACTCGCCCAAGAATCTTCCATTATGCGGAAATGTACGGATATAAATAATATTCTAACGATTCCCGAATTTTCTACATGCGTATTTTCCATGGAGAAAAATGGCCAAGTGCGCGACGCATACTAATCGCATCGCGATTATTAAATCCATTGTATGGATTCGTTTATTGTTGAAAGCAAATACGTGTTATATATATCACTGTGTTTTTAGTTCGGATCGAACTTTACTTTGAATTGTTCGGAACAATAATTGTGACAATACACGCTTTTGGAATTTCGTGATTTTAGTTAGTAGCATGTAAAGAAAATTATGGCAATTATGTGTTTCGTTATTTCATAATTTTTTTATAGAAATGAGTAAAAAATGAAATGAACAATATATAAATCGGACAAAAAACTGTTGAATACTTTGTTCCCATTACGAAAAGTGCATCTATAAAACCAAGAGATTTTCAAAAGACAAACTTACCCTGACCGAGCAGTTCGACCGAAAGCACACATTAAAACACATACGAAAAAGAGCAAATCGATATCGGAGAGGATAGAAAGCTTTCCCGTACATTCAAGGGGATGTTTGAAAGCACTGGCCTTAGGCCAAAAGCTCGTCGGCGTAACGAGGCTAACGATTGCATCCACACTCCGAGGGCCTTTTGCGCTCCGACATTTATTTTCGCACCGACGATTTTCCGCTTCCGTTGTTAGTGCGCCAACGGAAAATTCGTTAAAATGCAAATCCCTAGTTGCACACACACCTGTTTTTCGAATGCAAAAGGGGAAATCCCGTGTACCGAAAATGTGTCCCCGAGAGCGAAAATAGCCGGAAAATCGACATCTTGTCGCGCGATTAATTAAATATCGACCGCGATGAGTGCGAAGAAAAAAATGCTGGTTGCGTGCCGGCATTTTTTTCGCTGTTTATTTTAATTTCCTAATGGATTGTTTGCTAATGCGAAAAACAATGGAAAAATCTTTTCCGATGCGTAAGCGATAATGTACGTTTGATTTTGTAGACGTCATTAAAATCAGGGTTTCTCTATTTATACATTGTATATTTTTTGATGAAATATAAATATGGTTTTTGAAATGTATCCAAAGAAAAAAAAAATCATCTCACCAACAACTCAAGCATATACGTGTCAAGGAAACTAGCGGTGCTTACCTGTAAAAGAAGAAAAAAACACACTCATTAACACAGGAATAAAATGATGCTTATATCAAAAGATGAAACGAAATAATAAGATTTGAAATGTGCTCAAGAAAAAAAAAACACAAATAAAGTTTTCAAATGAAGCAAAAGAGGAAATTTCATCGCGATCCTGCAGCGGCAGAGCGAACTTTTTTAATTTCAATTAGTACGAATTTTTTTCAACGAAATCGCCGTCGTTAAATGCGGAAACCGTGTCGCGAAAGTTGTAAAAAGTTCACGGTCGTTTCGCGAAATCGCCCCTCCCCTCTTAACCCCCCTCCGGGTTTATTGTCCCGAATAAAATAAATAACGAATAAATGTAATAACACGTATAAAAGAATACATCCGCGCACTCGCCCTATTTACAAACACACACACGAATACGCCACAGTGTAATGTGTAAGGGAATCGTTTGTTTCAGCTTGCAAACGTAACGCGAGGCTCTTAGCGCATTGCAGATATATAAAATAGCGAAGCCAAACATTCGGAATATATGAGCGACCGGAGCCGGAGTGAAAGTTTCCCCTGTGCAATAATACCTCGTTGAAACCTATGAAGTTTTTGCGCTGTTCGAGTGAAATTCGTTCGCTGAAAAACTGCGGGATTCGTTCGGCCGGGTGATGGGAAATAAATGTGCGTGCAAATAAATCTGCGAAAATCAACGAAAATGAAACGTGATATGCTAGTTTTAGTCTATGTGTGTGAAACATACCTAATATGTTCATTTCTTGTTTGTTTTTCTATCGCAGGTCGGCGGCTTTTCCGATTTAAGCGTCAATTTATTATAGATTCGATATAAAAATTATAATCAGTAACAATTTCGATTTATCGGCGATCTAAGACCACCAATGAGCACCAATCAATTGAGATATATTTTAATTTAGATCAAAATTGTATATATATAAAGAATTTTGTTTAAGTTAAATTGTATATATTTATTAATAATATAACGATGAGCTTATTTTATTCTATTTATAATATCAAAATGGACATGGCGTTCTTTACATATATATATATAAGTGAATTTATTGCTCTTCTCCTTATTTACAAAATATATTATCCCGATTATATTCTCGAATAGAGCGGCTACATTCTGCAAGGAGAAAAAAAAATGTCAATAAGAACGGGTGACCATTATTTGCTTTTCCGTCTTTTCAACGATCACACAAAAAAACGTTGTCTCTCATCCGCAACGACGGCCCAGAACTCAAACACTCGCCGCACCAACAACCCATCCGTCGCAAAAACTCGACTAATTCATAATTACCAAATTACATAACAGAACACGTGTCGTTTCGGGCTTGCGCAAGAGCGCCCAACACCCACGACGGCAACGGTGAAACAGAGACAGAGTAGAGCGTGCGCACAGAGACAACAGGCCGGAAAGAGACAGACACACAAACATACAACAACACAGAGAGTAAGGCCAGGCGCCCACAGGCGATCGGTTGCGGCGCGATTTGTGACGGAACGCATTGTTTTGGGTTGTAGTGCGCCCATATGGTTTATGGGCGCACTACGACCTAAAACAATGCGTTCCATCACGAATCGCCTGTGGGCGCCTGGCCTAACAGAAAGAGCAGACAGCAAGAGACAAGAGAATCGGAAAAGCCGGAAAGACAAGTGGCGGGCACCTCGAGCGCGGCTCTATGGCTCTGGCCGTCTACGGACGGCCGCTACGACCGGCGGCGACGGAGCCGAAAGCTCCGGGGAAAGCTCCGTGGAAGGCTTCGGGGGTCGGCGGTGTGTGTCCGGCGTCGCGGGCGGGCCGGCACTGGCGTCGCGGGCGTCGCTCTCGCCGTCTAATACCGGAAGAGGACGAGCGGGGCATGCGCAGAGCTTCGGCGGCGGGTTGGTAAGAAGGACGCGGGTCGAGGATGTCGGGTGCATTGAGGTGAGGATGTGCATTGGGTGGGTGGGTGGAGGGTTTGAGGGTTGGAAGTTTTTTTTTTTTTTTGGAGGAGACGTGTGGTTTGGTGGAAAGTTTATTGTGGTGTATTTGTAGTTTTTTTTTTTTAAATGTATCCAATTAGGTCCGATGTTAATAACATCGGCTGCATATTAATAATCATAGTGTTACGTAATAAAAATTGAATATATTTATGCGTAATTGTTTTATAACCGTGCCGTTGCGTGATGTGGTAAAATAAAAATTGAATGTGTGCGAACATATTTGATGATCGTCTTCTTGCGAAATTTCTCTAGTCTACTACTAGTTCTACTAAATTTTTAATTCGAAAAAATGATCGTATCGACGGGTCGATCGTTTTAAAATCGCGAAAGCCATCGAACAGACACATAGAAATTCGCTCATCATAATCATAAAAAAAAGTAAAAAAAAAAGTCGCGAGCGTCATCGACACACAGACACAGACGGACAGACACACAGAAATCCGCTATTATATATAGGGATGTTATTTTTACACATTTCCGAAATAATATTTCAAAGTAAAATGATAAATTTTTTATCACATTATAAAAAAAAAATATTTTGTCGAAACGTTAAGGAGCGGAGCAGTCCAGTATACAATTTTAATTATTAAATAAAAAAAATTCAATATTTTTTGACGATTTCGAATGGCGGAATTTTTTCGCATTTTTCGCAAAGTATATTTGGTTAAAAATTCCATCCAAATATACCGATGGAACCTTTCTTTAATTTTTATATAGTCATCAAACATTTTTTTTACATAGACTGTAATGTATCGCTTGTGTAAAAAGAGACTTGGGCATATTGAATTATTTTGTTTATATTCATTATTTTTTTAACATAGAAAAAAATGTTTAATTTTTTTTTTAATGAATCAAATAATCGAGCGATACAATTTCAAGTGAAAATTTTTTTTATCAAAAAAAAAAAATTCAAGTTTTTTAAATTTCTTGTTCATATTACTAAACATACATATCATAAAGTAGAAAAATACAATCGAATTCTTTTTATATAAAAATATTGCATTTTCAAACAAAAATTAAATTATATTATGAAGATAAAACTCTGACAATTCAACGGAATCAAAAAGCGAAATTCAAAATTTTCGACAACCGACACGCCAAGTACGTACGACGCACAGCAACGAAACGTACTTACACCGAGAGCGAAAATCACAGCGAAATCCCGCCACCAGATTACAGAACAGAACGAGACTTATGGAGGCGAACACTCGACGATCCCCGAGTCTAATGGCCAGACGAATATCTTTTTCTCTCGGTTATTTAGTTAATTGACGTGGCGAGGAAGCGACCGCCGAGGAACCGAGGGACACCCACACCCTGTCCGGCGGACAAGAGGGAACTTTTCCAACCCACAAAGGCGGTTTACTTCCTATCAACTTCCAATTTCGCTAACAAGTGCATCCAGTGTGAAAGTGTGTAACCGAACGAAAGGCCCGTCTGCGCCGACTAATTAATTATTTTGATCAAGTGCTCTCGTTGCACGGATGGGCCATAAATTGCCGATGAATTTCGAAACGGATTTGATATGGAATGGTATGAGAGGAGCGTGTGCGAAACGAGCTGGAGATAATTAAAATTATTATTAATTGGACACTTTTATAATGTAGGGAACGGACGTGTGTGGAATCGAGGTTAAAAATTATCGTATAGTATGAGATATATATTACATTGGGAACAATATAAAATTAAAATATTGTATGATAAAAGTTCATGAAATTCAAATCGTTATGTTATATAATGTAATAGTATTCTTTAATTTTTTGTGTTCGGTTCAGAAAACGTTTCTGATATCTTACATAAAAAGTACGCACATGGAATGCGATGGCAACAAATCAAACGAACGTATCACTGAACGTTATTTATTATACGTATTATTTTTCATGTATGGATCCATAGGCAAAAATAATAATAAAAAAATGGAAACAAGACAGAGACGAAGGGCTCCACTTATGCGAAAACCAAAAACGATACGGATTCAACTGGTAAGACAAGCAATCAGCATAATCTGCCTTATCGAGAAGAAAAGCTTTTTTCGTTCGGTAAGATTACGCAGGAAAAACCGCTCGCATGTCAATGAGGAAAAGACAAAGATTTATTTAATTTCCCTTCAACTTACGCTCTCTTTTACTCAACATTGCATAGATTATGCAAAAAGCATATCAAATTAAAATGCACTAGTACTAAACGGCAAATGAACAAATCGAATCGATACTCACTCGGAAATAGACACGATTATTAATTTATATACAGATCGATAAACGCCACAAACTTAATGAATTATTTTCAGCTATTTATATGAGTAAAGTCGATATAATTTTACGTTTTTTGATGCATGAAATGAGTTAATAATTTAAATTTGTGTTAGTGTAAAATGAATTGAAACGTCCACACAATGCAGGTACTAAGATTATGCTATAACTAACCAGGTTAATTAATTTAGCACGCGCATTAATATTCATCACGGTTCGTAGAGGACCTCGTTTAATCACATTACTTCGTTGTTTTGTAGACTAAATAGGTTTTTATGCATAGTTAAGTTGATGATGACGATCGTGAGGAACGATGTCGCCTTTTTTTTTCAAATTTTCCCTTTCGCAGTGACAATCGTTTGGCGACGTAATTCCGAAAGAGCGATTAGGTTAAATAATTTCGAAGTGTCGCCGTGGCCGAAAACCATTAAAACTTTTAGAACGAGGCTTGGCTTTAACGAAAGCTGAAAACTTTTGACGCAGATCATTTACTTCGCAAAAGGCGGAGAAGTCTACGAACAAAAGGCGAAAGGGTCGAATCTGTACAATCATTATTAATACCGCCTATTCTCTTGTCGTTCTCGAAAACTGGGCGACATCAGAACCGAAGGGAGCTGCAAGAGTACATAAAAATCTATGCTCCTAGGTTTATTCAATTTACGAGGAATAGCAGCTCGCATTTCATCCGAAGATTTTTGAAATGCAGAAAATTTTACAAGGGACGACGTAATCTAATATTTAGTTCGTTGCTTAGTAATAAATTCAATAAATCGGAAATACGTCTGTGAATCATAATAGGATTAAAAAAGTATTTTAATATTATGAAAATTTATTAGATTTATATCAAACGAAATAATTTTAAAATCTCATATAAAAATAATAATAGAGTACTAAATTTAAATAAAAATTAGTACTTCGAAACCAAATTTACTAACACATTACAACGATATATTACTTAGAGCGCACGAAACAAAGATTAATTAACATTACGTGTAAAACGTAACATATTCACGATCCCGCGAAACCACAAATTTACGACCCACAACCCACAGTTTCGAACGGCCAAAAATCACAAATTTCAGATCGCACTGAACCGCGACAATGGGATACAGCCGCGATAAACCCTCCCGCTGCACACACAAAAGAGTTTCGTTCTCCATACACAAAGAGCCCGCGACGGTGCGGGTTAACGATTCGTCGTCGCGATATTGCGAGATCGCATACGGCCGGCGAGCTCCGAGAAGGGTTCGTCCAAGATAAACCCTCAGGTCGAGGGGCTGGAGGCTTCGAGGGTGGTCGGCGTCGGCCGGGGGTGGTCTCCGCACCCCGTTGATTGAATTTACACATCGCGCGGTAAATGGTTTCTTGTATAGAAAGTAAATTGTACTGCAGGCGAGCGCGCTTTAACTTGATTTAGCTCGCAGTGAGATACCGCATCGGTGTCGGTGTGTAAAAAATTATGAGGCTGATCGGGAACGTAATGCGGTTGGGGTTTGTTCGGGATGTGGTTAGTGTGGGGAAATTGATGAGTTTTTTTTAATATGGTTTTAGGTTGTTGTATGAAATTTGAGTACATTCAAAACTCTTTATATGACTAGTATATAGGCTCGATGTTAATAACATCGGCTGTGAATTGTTAACCATACTATCACGCAGGGAATTTTTTTACCCTGTAACGCGGCGTTCCGGCACCTTTTTCTCGAAATTTTAATAAATGTATACAAAATTTTATTTTTTTCTTAATTTGAAAATTTTTGATTTTTTTCTTGGGAACCATTGACTGTTAATCCCTTTTAAATGTAGGGGTAACATAGGTCCTATAAATTAATTAAATTAAAAGGCTTAAAAAAAGTGCGTTCCAGCACCTTTTTCTTTTTAAAAAAAGCACTGCTATTACGTAATAAAATAAAAATTAAATATATCTATGCAAAAAAATTATTATATTATTTATTAACGAAATCTATTATATGTAATTTGAAATATTTTCAACAATGTTATACATACATTATTAAAAGTAAAAATCATACTATTATAATTTCTGATAATTTTCTATGGCGAAATTTTGCCATGTTATACATTTTTTTGTAAAGTACATGTATTTGGATGGAACTTCATATTTTAGAGACGGAAACTATCTCCAATTTTTATATGGTTACCATAATTTTTTTAATAGACATATCACCCGTGTAAAAAAAAGACTTCGGTGTATTTTCTTAATAATCTTTTGATTTTTGTAGAATGGCATCTGGTGAAATAAAGTAGCATAGATTTAGCGTGAAGGGTTGAAAAATTTTCAATTCACTCTTCCGAGACATGTCCGATTGAAAGTTGCGAACGTGTTGAAGAATCGTTCACTTCAAGATTGAAAATGCTTGCAGTTAAACTTTAACCGCTTTCGTTTCGTTTGCTGACGTATGTGACATAACATACTAAAACACATGTTAAAAATACGGAAAAAGTGAAGTCGAATAAGTATAATAAATTTTTTTTAAATCACAGTACTTATACGTTGCACATTTGAACCACGCAAAATTGTAAGTTTAATCTAAAAAAATTAAGACATTTAGTAGAAAAACCTAACGTTTACAAAACCCACCAAACACGCACATCAGATAGGCAAAAAAGGAACGCAGGATAGTGTCTGGACGTTATTCGGGACATACAAAAGATGCCGTTTTTCAACCCGAATATATATTTCACCGGCACGCAGATAACGGTTGATGCTTGCTAATGTAAACGACGACCCGCAGTTAAGCGGCCGGTTTTTCCACGTCGTACGGTCTTCCCTTTTATTTTTTCCGAGCGCGTTGGAAAATCCGGAAAAGTGCGCGGGAAAACTCTTTGCTGATTGGTGGTAGTCGCCTCGGGTTTCCTCTCCGAAGGGCTTACGTAAGAGCGTCAAATTCAAAGAGCTCCGATTTCAATGTAGATTCGCTCAGACTTTGTATGTGTTTAAATATATTAGGGAAATTCGAATGAAATTCACGGAAATAGTCTATGAGCTGTTGTATCGTGAATCGCAAATCAAATTTGATTTGGCAGCATTGCTCGTTTTATCTACGGATGGAACATAGCTTTGCCATCACAAACAGAACTATGTCGATTCTACAAAGCGAATTATCCTCGATGCATTTCAATTAATATTTTGGAGGAGTATAATATAATATATTTGATGATAAAAATTCATTAATATTATTTTAAAGTATTTAATAAAAATAAATCATAAATTGAATTAAAGCATTAAAATTTGAAGAATTTATAATAAAAAATTAAATTCGTTGAAATTTTAAAATATTAATTATTTACATATAGAGTTCGCATTAATAAAGCAAATTTGATCAATATAATTGATAATGCAAAAACAGATTAAAAAATATATTTAAAAAAATCCACCACCACATACAAAAACTTTATCGGTACACAAACGAACATAAAAAGCGACGTCTTTTATACACACAGAGTGGAAGTGCTGCGACTTTTCCTCTAGTGCTCGCGAGGATTTAAAAGTCGAGCTAACCTTTAGCGACCGTAGAGCCAGAGGGATGGTAGTTTCCTGTAGAGCCTGTGTAGATTTCATCCCTTATTAATTCTCTCCGAGGAAGTCGAGGGCCGAAAGCTCAATAGTCCGTAGATAAAGGTGTGAAGTGAACACGGCCTCTCGTTTCTACGCCCGATAGCGTCTCATCCTTATGCGCATACATCTCGAACGAACCGCACAAACGGAGAACGATTTATAAATCAAACAGCCCTATGTATGTGTGTGTATGTGTGTTATGTATGTGGGGTAGTGTGGCTATGGGGTACGTACGATGGATCTTGCGTTTAGGGCTGGGGTGTGAGTGGGTGGTTTATAAATTGGAATAACTATCAGTCGGGTTGGGATGATATTGTTGTTGTTTAAATAGCTGATGGATTGTTTGTGTTGTGTTTTTGATATTGAAAATTGTATAGGTGATTTGAAAGTCAAGTAGAAATTTATGATTTTGATTTTTAAATAAATCATTTCAAGATTTTTTAAAATAATATGAAATCTGATTAGGGAAAACTATCGTTGAATCTCATAAATTCTTTTAATTTTTAAATGCGATAAAATTTTATTATTTTTTAGATAATTTTTATCAAACTTTATAAAAATGAAGTATCAGATCCAATTAAAAAAGTAAAGTAAAGATTTTAGTATTATAAAAGTTCACTTTATAAAAAATAAAAACCGACTAGAAACGTTCAAATATCAAACAACAACTTTTTATATTCCACACGAATAAGCATTTCGAAAAAAAAAAAAAAAACAAATTTCACAAACAAACAACATTTTCAATCTGCGCCCTTATTCTCGAAAAAAAAAGACCGAAATGAAAAATTTAAAATCTTGTCTGCGGCGAAATTAAATTTTAACGCGCCGAACGCGAGCCGGTCGTTCGGAAAATGGCCGCCGCGCCGAAGGGTACAACTACGCCCGTCTCGTGCAGTTTCCGGAAAATCACAACACCGAAACAGGAAATTTGCAAAATTTCAACACTCGCGTAATTTCCTCCCAGCACACACACTCGACAAAAAGCGAGAAACTCGAAACGGGCGACCGAAGATGGACAGGACACCGAAACCGGCATCGAGTCTCCGTTCGGGGGTGTGGTGTTGCGAACTCGCCCGGAGGTTCCATACGAATTTTCCTGGAGGTTCTGCGCGAATTTTCCCGTAGGATATGTAGATATGGGACGATTTGCTGGATTCATGGGACTCGCGGGACGCGGCACTCGTGTGAAGTTCGCAAGCGCTTTGTTCGCGACGACTCGCCTAATTACTGGCCCGACTTTGCGCACGTACTCTGTGACACTCGAGCGTTGTGCAGTGTGCATGTTTTTTTGAATTTTTTTGTATGCTTTTTGAATGTTTTGTGTTGC
The DNA here is from genome assembly GCA_028571205.2 of Hydropsyche betteni. Classification (NCBI taxonomy): domain Eukaryota; kingdom Metazoa; phylum Arthropoda; class Insecta; order Trichoptera; family Hydropsychidae; genus Hydropsyche; species Hydropsyche betteni. The sequence continues at coordinate 4,661,679 of JAOXNN020000020.1, read as the reverse complement.
TGTGTATTTTTAGGATTGATTTGAGTGGTTTTGGTTGAATGTAATCTGAAATTGTCGTATGAAAAAGTGAGTATATAAAATTGTGTTTTCGCTGAATGGTCATATGGAAATTATGTAACATCTATTGAAAAACGAAGTTTTTTTGATAATTTCGAAAGTTGGGGTGTTCTTTATTAACTCGTGTACCCATTAAGTAGTGATAAGGGAAGAAAACTTTTAAAAAGTTTGAATTCTGGAAATTATCTCTAAGCTATAAGGTTTTAAATAAAAAATACGTGATTTTGTTCATCTATTATACTCACTGAATCAATTTTAGCTTAATTTCGGTGATGAATGGAAATTGCTGTTATAAAAATGTAGTTTTCGAAAAATTTTCGATATAAATATACCAAAAATTCTTTTAATATGGTTCTCAAATGATAGGGTTCATTTTACATGGAAAAATATTTCCACATTACACATTTTTTATAAAAAATATTTGGACGGAAATTTTACACAAATTGATGGAACCGATTTCAATTTTTATATGTTCCCATACATATTTTACACGGTAGTCTTTGGAATGTATAATATCTTCCTTGTAAAAAGAGGGTTGAGTTCAAATTTATACCATTGATATTCATACAAGCAAAATTATAATTAAAACTTCATGAAATTAATTTGAATATTTGAAAACAATAATAATTTTCAAAAACAAAAAACTGCCTACATTACAAAACATTTTTGATCCATTGAACTTTTTCGATTAATTCCCATATATTTTATGAAGATCAATAAAATGCAAAATAACCTAATAATTTTTGAACATAAAAAAGCAATATTTAATTAGTACAAAAATTACAACAAAATGATAAAAAATTCCTGAAAATTTTTAAAAAAGCAAACAAAAATTTAAAATATCATCTAACTAATCACATCGGAACCTAGAAACTGTTTGCCCTAAAATTAAAACTCGATCGACCCAAAACAAGCACATTCGCAAAACTCCCACCGACCCCGTCGAATCCCCCAAAATTTCCAATCATCGCCCAAATCGCAAACAAATTCGAACGTGACGAACCGTCGTGTCGCCCAGCCGCGACACTGGCGCATCGCGCGCGGCGCGGAAAATTAATTTCCCCGGAATCAGGCGGGAAAACTCGCGGATTTTCCGACGGTGGCTCGGAAACGACGCCAATTGCGGCGATCAAACAAACGAAGCGAAAATCCGGGGGGCGCCGACTGTAATTGGGCTGCGGTCGGCGACAAACGCCCTCGGCAAAAGCGCGTGTTGGAGCGCGAAAGCCTTCGGTGGTGCATCGAGTTGCGATTCGGATAGTGAGCGTTTGTCGTGGGGGGGTAGTTTAGTAGTGGTCGCGTAATGGACGTGTGCGAATTTCGTATTGAGAGGGGATGTGAGTGTTTTTGGTGTAGTTCTTAGTTGGGGATGCGCTGAGATTGGTGAGTTTTTTGTTATCAGTTGGTTGTTGTTGGTGTAATGTTAGAAATGGGTAAAGAAATCTTGAAAGCTTGATTATGAAAAATGATGATCGATATTTTTAATGTATGTTTCAAGTATCTTAGTACTTGAAACTAGATAGAAGCTAAAATGAACTTAATAGACTTGATAGAAGCTAAAATTTTTAGGTAAATCGTAAAATAATTTTAAAGGAAATGGGTCCATTTTAACCAATTATAGCTTATACTAGCGGATAGTACCCGCAATTGATCGGGATCTAAATTTTAAATCAAATTATTTTTTGAATTTAAATTTATCAAAAAAAAGCATAAAGAAAGCCGCGTATTGTCACAACTTTTGATCGTGCAAACAATTTTTTTTTTTATATATAGGGGGAACATTTTTTTGTGGACCGTCTCGTTTCGGGTTCTGGGAAATATGGTCATCCTATTTAAATGATACAAAAACCTTCTCGACAAAAAAATACATATACATGCCAATTTTAATAGTGATCGGTCGAATAGTGTTGGAGTGAAACGCTGTCAATCAAACATCCATTTTTATAAAAAAAATATAGATATACAGTAATCCCACCTATAACGACCCCCCTCCCTATAACGTTTGCGGCGTCCTCCCTATAACATCATTTTTAAAAAATGCATTTAAATTCAATTTTTAATTTTGTTTTAAATGTATTTAAAAAAACAACTAACTCGTAAAAATATCTAAAAATCAAGAAAAATGAAAATATTTCATTTATTGATGTCTTTAATTCCCCCTATAATATCGAACCCATCTTGGCGTTATAGGGGGGATTACTGTATATAGATCACTACATTACAAATATAAATTGTTATTTTTTATAATTTTATTTTAGAGTTTTCTTTTCTTAAATATGTTATTAATTGTAATATTTCACCAAGTAGAAGCAATTGAGAACAAAAAGCTCACGTTTCAGTGCGTTCCCAATTGAGGGCGATGTCAGGATATGGGTTTTAATGGTCGGTGATTATTATTATTATTTTTTAAAATAATGTGAAGTTTGAGTTTATATAATAAAATAGTTTGTTATATGGTAGTGACAATTGTCGCTTTAGAGTTGTTGTGCTTAAAAAATAGTGAATGGTATTGTAATTTTTGAATGAGTATGTATTATAGAAAATTCATAGATATAGGCTCGATGAGTGTTTTGAAAATATCGTAGTTTATATTATTGAATATAATAAGAAAATGATCGTTAAGCTATATGATAGTGCAGTAAAATGATGAACAAGGCATAAAACCGACCCATTTCTTTCAATAGCGTAAGTTACAATACGGCCATAATAACATAATATTATACTACAAAAGCAACTTCCTCGCCGTATTAAATTGCTCTAAAGCGGAATATTCAATTACAACATCACAAATTCCCACTATTATACTAACCGAGAACCACTATCCAGAAAATTATCCCCATAATAATATGCATAACGGAAACTTTCAAATAAAAATCCTCCACACGATTTTTTACGGCACACGTACATCCGCGGACCACTCATTCATCCTCGCATATCACAGCCGGAAAAACCTCTTACGAAAAACCGCAACCACGCTCGCAACCCACCATACGAATACGCAAACACACATCCATATGAAAAACAAATAAATACGTATATTAGTGTACGCTTTCGCGAAATAAAACGCGATTGCGGTTTCGCTTCAGCCACTGTAACACAGTGGAGAACGTTAGCACTCGCGGCCCGCACGTCATGTACTCCGCTGATGTACGGACCGTGTTTTCTACGGCCATGAATCATAACCCTACGTCTTAATTAATCATTGTCCACGGCTAGACCGACAAGGAAAATAAGGACCGATCGTGTGTGTGTGTGTGTGTGTGTAAAGGTGGAGGGCGTAGGGCCCAGCGCCCCCGTTATGTAAACGCCTCATGAGATTTCGACTACATGATTTGAATTTTTCCTTAATTAATAGTTGAGGCTGTATATTTTTTATTATAAATGATTAATGTATATATTGGTCGTTATTATTGTATGTAATCTTTGTATGGTCATTTAAAATTAATTGTTGGAAGAAATTTTATTAGAACGTGTTTTCGGTAGTATTATCAATTTATTTAGAAGTAATAATTATCAATGGGGACAATTTAAACGTGCATCACAAAAAAATGCGTGCATTTTGCACAAACATTGAAATGTCTGTATTTTAAAACGAATAAAATGTGTATTAGAATGATTATGAATAAAAGATCGGAAACGCCGCAAACGGGAACACGACGAAATACCAATCGCATGACCGTCATTTATAAAAAAAAATCCGTTATTCATATTAAAATCAAATTGGTCCAAATTTTTAAAATGTGATTAAAATTAAATGAAATTGAAATTTTAACAAAAGGAAACGTTGATAGTTGATAGTTGTATTATATTGTTTGTGGAAGAAGATTTTACTCTGGCGATGTTGCCGCTTCTCGATCATTTCAACGCACAAACTATTTTTTCTATTTTCACACTTCTTAAAGCTCACTTAATAATGCATTATATAAATAAAATGATAAAACAAGATTCTTTAATTCATTGAAACAATGTACATTGTATACTATTCTAATGCACAGTAATTCGTTTTAATACACAACCTATATTTTTTCAATGCACAGTTAAATCTCACCTGTTATAGATTATCCGAAATGAATTTATTTACAACGATAAAATTACAAAAACGACAATTTACGCATACTTTATCGAATCAAACACATACATTTTTTTATAATAAACATGTGAATATGTAGGAAAGCGAGCGAACGGAGGAGGCCAATATCGCGAGTTTCCTCTCGTCCCAAACACTTAACCCACGTCAAAACTCACCCTTCAAATGTCATCACCATAATTTTTCTCCATTCGCGTCGCATCGAAATGTGTGAAACGGGATAGATGATTTCGGCAAGGGGACGATTTCGCCAGGGATGGGAAAATTCCCGAGAATCGAGTGGGTGGTGCGAACGCATTGTCTCCCCCAATCGAAGAATCGTCCTTTGTGAGGACTCCCCAACATCGCATATAATTATTTATCGTTCTGCCCTCGGTCGTGTGTTGTTAATTGGACGAATGATCGGAAATCACTCGAAAAATAATGTATTGATTTATTTCTGAGGGTGTTTCGAGTGGGTGTTTCTATTATTTGATCGAAAGGAGGGAAACTATATATTAAATCTCGTTTAATGAGTTCGTTTGGCTTTGGGAAAAGTTCACCGAATTATTGCCCACTGTCCGCGGCCGCACACTATTGTTCTTTGAAATAGTTCAAATTAACGTGCACAGCTTTTTGTGCGACTAATTGAGCAAATTTAGCCACGACCAACTATAATGGTGAATTAATGTAACAGAGTTATCTGCGCGTATCGCAATCATCAGAACCCATTCGAAACTGCATAATTAACCACATCAATGTGTGCCGTCACTATTGTGCTCAGTTTTATTGCGTTTTCGAAATCGAATAATCGAAATGCGCAATTGATACGTAGGCATAATATATGCAAATTTCAACGATTGTTTTTACAAACAGCACAATTCGAAGCATTTCGTGCGTTTTTGTATAAGCAAATAAGAGTTTTCGTCGTTTTCATTGTAGGTCTTTTGGTTTTACGATCGAAAATCTCGAGAGCAGTTACAAAGTGTGCCGAAATTTATAGAATGCACTTTGGCGTAATCTTATGGCGATATTCCGGGACCCATTTCGCGTTTCAGAAACGGCCAGCCGTTAAATCAAATCGCATTTATGCAATTTACATGAAGGCGATATAAGAATATTATCGCACCATAAATTTTTCATAGAAAACATAAAAATTTCTACCCAAGAACAAACCATACTCAAATCTGACGAGAAATATCATCTTTTAAAAACAAACCGCAAAAAAATTCCAATTTTTCAACAACAACGCATAGAAATAAAATCTCACATACGGAAAAACGGTACTGTAACCCGACCCAAAACAACCACGCGAAATAACGTATAGCAAATTGAAAATCACTACCACCAAACACATGTGCAGTTTTTCAGCAAACATTTTCAGGCGGTTTACAGCCGCAGCAGACAACTCGACAATAATGGCGGCAGTCGTCAAAGGAACAATACGGCGAGACAATCGACACGATATCGACACCGACACGGACTTTCCACGGAAAATCCCCGGTGCAGACAATTTTCACGGACTTCGCAAACGACGTCGACGATGGAAAAGCGAAACGGCAATCCGTGGGGCGGGAGGAAAAATGCGAATTCTTATTATCGCCTGGGGAAATACGAGATCGGTTCTATTAACGGCGGACAGATGTTCTTCTGCGAAAGGAGTGAAAAAATGACGTCCCATCAGATGCAAAGTATTTTGCCCGGATTTGGATCGTAATAGAATATTAATCATTTTTTTTTATATAATTGATTCGTATGTAGAATTACGTTTAGATCTAAATTAATTTGATATAACGTTTTATTCATTTCACTATTAAATTTGAATTAATATTCTATGTTTCTTCCGAAATATTTAATTCATATAAATACAGAAATACACGTGTATATTTGCGGTTGGTGTTCCTTAGCCGATTGCTCATCGTTCCACGTTAAAATGAAAACGAAAGCGTCTGCTACCCGAATTTGTATCGTAATTTAACATTCAACCGAAACACCTGCGCTCACCAAATTACACCTAATGGAAATTTTTGGCAATCAGGCGTACATTTCCTCTCGAACCGAGAACACATACTTATACGCAAATATATATATTAAAATGAATAAAAATAATACAGTTGAAAAAATATAATTTATCTAAAAATAAATTCTCGTAAAACGCGAACGTCCAAAAGAAAATTTATATAAAAATTGTATATTTAATGTAAAAATCTGCTTTAACATTTCTTTCGGTAATAGCTATGAGAAATGGTGGAGTGGATTTTTCTATGAATATTTAAATTGATTCAGTGAATGAAATGTGAATTACTCATAGAGTAATTTTATTACAAAGTAGCATTAACCGTTCTACAAAGCTCACTGTGAAAATGTTCTGTGCAATTTGAAGTTAGTATTATATTATGCTTCATTGCAATTATATAAAATATCACAGAAATGAAATTTTAATATATGTATATTTCGAAGCTCTTGAAAATATAGAAGTTTTGAGATGAGTTAGTTAAAATAATTTTGCTATGTATATTCAGTAGAACTGAAATAAAAGATCTTTCAATACAAATGAGCAAAATAAATTAAAAAAAAGGAAATGGCGATTATTTTAACATCATTATTTATTAAATAACATATCAAAATAAATAAATAATTATATAAAATCACAAATACATATAAACAAAACCAAAAACTGCACCACGAAACGATATCGAATGAAACGCGCACCGGGAGCGTTCATCAAACCGCAGCACAAAAACGTCAAGCAACATCCACAGGGACCTCCAGTATTTATTGGCTCTTTATGGCCATCTCATGGGAAATATTTGAGTGCTCAATATAGGGAAGATTTCCTCTTAATGTACCGACAATTTCCCTAATTGCGAGCCGGTAGCCCGGCCCTTTTATACCCGGTCCGCTATCCACTCCCGTTCGCATTGTGTCTATGTAAGTGAGTACGAATATAATTTTCGACGTGAAAAGCTTCGTTTTCTGCTCGAGTAATAATGAGGCTTTGTAAGGTGAAAAATCGTGATGGATAATTTGCGATTGAAAAAATGTTTAATGATATATTTTTGATTCGTGCGAGCGTTTTGTTTCCGGAAAATTTTAGTCTGATGTGAAATTAATCGGTGGAAAATTTTAAACGAAGTAAATTTTAGTATAAGATACTTTGCATAATTGTCCGATGTAACAAAATGATGATAATGGTGTAATTTCGTGATATCTACCGAATAAATGTAATTATGTTAATGATTTCTTTAATTTTTTGCATTAATTAAAGTTTTATGATAATATGGAAATGAGCGATTCAATGGATCCAAAAAATATCATTCATTAAAAAACGCCATTATATCATATCCAAACTAAAAGCATTTTGAACTGATAATATGATCACAAATATAAAAATTTATCAAAAACTTGATACTATTATAATATTATTCACATCAAATACTACTTTTTCAAATAAAACATAATAAGATTATCATCAAAATACACACAACAACCAATCCCGACTGCAATTACATTAATTAAAACAGAAAATTAAGCGTAGATCTTAAGATAACGTCTGAAATGGAACTCGTATAATTACTTAACACCATAGCAACACATCAGCGCAACACGATGATTGTGAAGAGTCATCAAGTCGTTTTAATGGCTCGCCTTCGTCTCAGGCGGCTTTCGCATAAAACGAGACTTCCAAATAAAGCTCGCACGAGCGCATGTACGTAATAATATCACACATATATTAACCAATATGCCGCTGGAGGTGGTGTGTGTGATTAATTGAATAATCTTGCGGGGCCATCACAAAGGGGACCTTCGGTCGGTCGAGGTCTTTGCGAATGCCGAAACGGATTACGTCAGGGATGGTCCACTAAAAATGGATTATAATATGAGAATTTGATGGAAACGAATGAAAATGTCGTGGATCAATTAATTAAAACTATCGTCGAGTTCTATACAAAGATTCAGTTGTGTTTCCGACGTGTTCCCGAGACAAATCTGAGTCACAAATAATCATCAAGAGGTCCGCAAATATAATAATTCAAACCGTTCTGCTTGATGCTTGTGTATGTTGGCTCTTTTCTCGCGGAAATCCCATAATTTGTCCGCATTAAAGCGTTCCGTACGAATCCTCGAAAAGGAAAATGCAAGGAGAATCCTCGCGTGCTGGTGTCGTCGGAAATTCAACCGGAGGAATTCCGAAAAAGTACGCTCTTATCCGAGATTTAACGATATATAATGCCGTGGAAATTTAAGCGAAAAACCTTTTCATTCTCTGAAACTATCTGAAAATAGAAAATGACTATAGAACGAATTATCAATTCAAATAAATTCAGTTTTTCATTCATACGAAAAATTGCACTTTGCACAACCTTTTTCCATATATATTCCATATCGCAGGAGCGATTCCGGCTTTATTGTAGGGAAGAAAAGTCGCGAAATGGACCACTTTTATTTTACGCGCAATCGCCGCTCCTTCTCGCGGGGCATATTTCAATGGATTATTATCGAATGTGTCGCCGACTAGGGACTCGGCACTGCCGAAAAAAGGGATGAAAACTCCTTTCCGAGTGCAGATCGAGGTTTACAACACGAGAAACACATATGGGAAGGCTTGCGCACGAGGAAAAAGGGAAAATTATTCAAGTGGAAAAGCGCCAACCACTCTGCGGGGTGATTTTTCACGCTCAGGATTGTTATTAGGCGAAGGGAACGTGCCGACCACTTTATGACTTTTAACCCGAAGACTGCACGTATTCTATTTATTGCTCGCGCGGTATTATATTATGTTTTATATTATGCAATATTTAACGATATTGTGTTGTATTAAAATGCTGTGCGCGTATAGACGGTTGCGCGGTTACGACATGAATGTATGAAGTTTCATTAGACTAATGCGAATATGTGGTGATTTATATGATTATTCTTTACGTGATTCTATAACTTTACTATATAAATGATAAGATTTGTTGTTCATTAGTTTAACAGTATAAAACCGTGATTAAAATGGAATATATTCTTACAGTAATTTATTAGTAAATCGATATTTTTTATATTAATTTTCAGTTGCGATTAAAAATGTATTTATAGTGACCTATTAAAATTGTGAATTTTGAAACTTTATCGAATGTGAAAATCTTTTAAATTTATGGGCGTAGATTTTATTATAATAGTAATAATTCGTTAAATACCAAAATCTATGCAAAATTATATAAGAAAATAACTGTTTTGATTACTTTATATATAATCTATAAAAAACTCGTAACAAATGCCATGCAGTCAAGTGTATTTCGTCGAATAAATAACATTGAATAATAGTCAACGTCGTCGGAGGCACGCGAAATAATTTGAGAATTAATGGTAAGCAAGAAAATTTTCACTCGATTACCCACTGAAAAGAAATTGCAGGGCTGAGGAAAAATAAAAATAAAAAGGGTGAACGGAACGAAGAAAAAGAAACTCAAGTGCTTCAGAAAACACAGACTGTAACGACCTCGAATTTCCAGCAAAATCCGATACAAAAGCGCTTCGCTTATACATTTTCCAAATACCAAAATGTCTCAAAACTCTTTTGATTCAAAGTTAACATTTCGCGAAACAATAGAATTCGCCAATCACAAAAATAATAGCAATTAATTTCGCATTTGATTCTGAATAGCTAATCCACTGAATAATAGTCGTAACTTTTCGGAATTGGATTAGCCTCGAGTACAAAGTATAATATTACGCAATAGTATGTGTTAGGTGACCCTTTGAAATTGACTGCATCGAGTTTCGTCGAGTTTGAATCAATTAGTTCTTAAACTCAAATCCGTATCATTCTCAACTTCGAACAAAGTTTGACGTCCTGAACTATATGTAATTGAGCTTCAAAGGGGCACAATTATCACACTGCCGTATAATCAGTGCAATATGATTCACTTTCAAATTGAGTTAGATTGCACACTCAACAAAGACGTCTTCTATATTCAAAAACTAAAACCAATATTAATTAGTTCATTTTTGTTTCATTGCTCCATATATTGATAAATGATTTGATATTGTGTCCTTTAAGAGTTCTATAAAAATTTCCAAACTTTTTTATGAAGCTCGTTTTAGCATTGTATTATTGAAAAAACTCCTGAATATGAAAAATCGTGGTGGAAAAAAATACAAAAAAATTCAAATCCGTTAGCAATGAATGCGCATGCGTACCAGAAAACCAAGGAAATACTCGCCTTATGAAATAGAGGAGTGGCCGAAGGCAATTGTCGCCGTCGTTAAAATCTCGCGTCGGGGGCCCTTTTAAAGGGTAAGTGCAAAATCCGGTCTGGCTGGGCGTTGTCAAAGAACTAAATCTGAATTGCCCACCATAACCGCGGCGATGGTGGACGACTTTCGTACGTGCCCGAGGCCTAAAGCCCTTCGAATTACAGCCAGTGCCGGCGTACTATTCAGACTTCAGGCGATGCCCTTTTTGCGACTTCTCGAAAAGAAGTCGGAGGCTGTGAGGAGCTGCGATTTTCAGGAGCGAATTGCGAACAAAGGTACTTGGCAATTAGGCCCGTCTGAGATGTTAGTTCAAAAGGAAATGAGCTGCTGTTAGGTGCTCGAGATTAAAAGTCAGTTTGATAGTATGAATTGTTAAATAGATTTTCTAACAAAATTATTAAATAAAAGATATGTTTTTTTATTATTTTTAATATCACAATATTAAAATTATACGATATTGTAATAAATAACAGTTTTTATATGAAATTATAAATATCATCTCTATAGTGAGCGTTTTTGTTTCTCTTTCTTTTCAGACATTGTTATTAGTTCACGTGTGCCTCTAAGCGAGCCTGTAAATGCATTTCCCATGTTTTTACGGCTGGATTTTTCAGCTTTGCCGCAATACTAGTGTGTGTGGAACCTCTTAACGCGTAATTTATGAAAGAATATTTCAGCTTTCAGCATACAGCGGCGTGCGATAATATTCGCGCGCGCGATAAAACAATGCGATATTTTTCCCACGGCTATTAGCGAAAGTTACGGTGCGATTCCAGTGTTTGTTATATGAAATTTTTGTTTATTCCCTCTCGCCATTAAGTATATTGTTTCATTTTTGTCGGAAAACGTGCACGGAGCTTTTACAAATTGCATATTTCTATCGAAATTTCAATATATCAGTATAATAAAATTGCAACGATTAAGAGTGCAAAATTTTCGATGCGAAGTCTTATTAAATTAATTTTATAATTTGACACGTATCGTTTTTCAAAAAAACTCAAGCTTAAACACGATCAATCTTGAAAACCCTATAAAATTGTCTCGAAACATAACGACGCGCGTTAATTACGCAAAACCCCGACCGCGAACTAGCGACATGGAACTTTCGCACCGCGGCGAGATAAGGTCGACACAAAAATTGAATCAGACCCAGATCATAAATCTGGACCGACGTAAGCATGATTGATTATAATAATAATTAGCGTCCTCGGACCGCGGCTAATCACCGAAAACGACGATGACGAAGGTCCCAGTGACCCGTGATTGATTGCAACTTCATAACATTTACCGTGATTCTTTCCCGGCTTATCGATCGCGAGGAGCCCCTCCTGACCATCAATAATTCACCGGTTTTCGGTTGCGAACCGGAAACCGGCTCTTCCATGAAAAATTCATTGTGAACTTCCAGCGCGGTTATCCATCTTATATCGCTTTCACTTATTCAAGGCGCACCCCTTGGCGGCTGCGTGTACAGTGCGTATAAGTACGAATGCTTTTGGTCGTGTTAATGTTAATGAGGATGAATTATGTCCGAATAAAAAGGATGGAATGTGTGTTTGTGGGTGTCTAGCGGGAGACGGATAGCGGTTTGTTATGTGCAGCACTTTTGGAACCGTTAATGTTGTTAAATGTTCGAAAAAAGACGGTTTCTTTATATGCGTTCCAAAGTATCAAGTTCGTTAATATGTGCATTCTCTTTCAAATGCGTACTTTGTCTAAATCACTTAGAGAAAGCATATATGAGAGTAAGAATGAACATGTTAACTAAATAATGCATGAATCATCTATAACGACGTAAATAATGTACTAACGAAATGAATAAATCGATACATTCTTTCGTTATTATATGTTTTTTTAGAAATAGTGCATGCGGAATGTAGTATTGTGCGCTTTCTCTTAAACTTGAAGCACACTTATACGTTTTCTAGATAATGTATGTATTAGCGACGATGAACGCTATAACTGTTATATATGGAAAATATAAAAATGATAGAATATATGGTTGTGGATGTTGTTGGAATTCGATGTATGGAAATTATGAAAATGTAAAAAAATACGTTTATGTATGGATATGATACTGGAAAATTATGACAAATTAAAAACGTCCGAATTCGAAAGTGGGACGCACAGATTTCGGACGTTTTTTGAAATTTCGTCATTTCGATGCGAACGTGCGCACAACAACAAACGGCATTAATCAACGTTTGCTTCAATTTTTATTATTTTCATTCGTAACGCTCCTTGCGAATATTAATGCGTCCAATCCATCAAAAATTTCAAACATTTTTTTCCTCCCCTTTCTCGTCCGAGCATTATTCAAACGACACAATATATCCAATTTTTGAAACAAAACAAACGTGGCGACCGATTAAATGATCCTTCGGAGTGAAATTGAAAAATTGTCGAACGGAAAAAAATTAAAGAAAAACGAGAATAAAAGAATGAAAAGGAAACGCAAAATCCGAACAGAATCATAAGGTTCTTATTACAATGAATTTTATCGAAATAATGGATCGCGCCTCGAGGGATCGCGGGGTGGAGCACATTAATAAGGATAAAAGTCAAATTTTAATGAAATATGCCCTTTTCAGTTTTCTAGAATTTCCTCCAGGGAGGATGTACGACTAGGTCGGCTTATGAGACACAGACACACACTAAGATGAAATATGAAAGATTTCTTTGCCGCAGCGATGAATAAAAGCACAGTGGAATGTCCTCGAAGAAGTGCAATAGAATATAACACGGTACGTGACGGTAAGACTCCCGCTTTTTACTATCCCAACCATAAATCCGAGCACTCTTTTTTCCGACAATAATAACTCTCTTTCAAAGATAGAAACCGCAAATTGTACTAACGTATCTTGAGCGGAGATCTCGCTTAAATAATCCTCGAAGGTCCAATTTATTGCCACTACAATGAGAATTAAAAGGGAACGGGGTATTATTTGTCGAAAATTCCGTTTCGATCGAACGCGAATCCGATAATCCCACTATCCCGAGTACAATCTAATTACGATCGCGGCTTTCAATTAAATGGAAAAGTCTTTTAAAAATGAACCGTAAAGGATATACGATCGCCAGACGCGACGCTCTTAACGAAATTACGAGTTCATCTAATTTGTAGTTTTGTTCGCGTCGATTTAAATTTAACAACGAAACTGTAAAATGCGCTTAAGATTCTTTTAGTGTCCAGTAGTTAAATTGTTTGTACGAAAATGAGATTAATCAAACGAAAGGTCAGTTTCGCAATTCTTTGTATAATAAAAGAGATCATTTCGTAGGTCGGTTATTTTAATTGTTTTAAACAAATATGTTATTTCAAGAAAAAAATTCCATATTGGGAGTCGGGAAGATGATTATTAAATTAAAGAAAAAAAATATAGAAATACGGCAAAGTTTTTGAAGAATTTTCACAGGAAATAAATCAGTCAAATATATATTTTTTCAATTTAAATTCAAGACAAAATAAAATTATCAAGATGAAAAACATTTTCTTTTGAAAAACAACGACGCAATTTTTATCAGACCAAACAAAAGTGGCATTGCGCGGAAAATTTTTTCAGCAGAATCGTCCATCTTCTATGAGCGACGACCGGATGGAAAACCATGGAAACCCCTGAGATAATCAAATTTGGTGCCGAGAAACAACACGACGCACACAACAATGTATTTTCTCTTCCATTTCTTTTTCCAATATCACTTTCTCGTGCTTGCGACGACCCTAAAATGGATCACGCGCACACACTTCTGGAACACACCAGAATATGAAAAGCAAGCACGCCACTGGCAGACTAAAAAACATGTGCAAATAAGCAAACGAAAATATAATATATCGCGAAAATATTCGATTCGGTCATTTCGATAAGTGCGATTGTTATTTTTAAGCGCTCGTGCGGCGAAAATTGAATGTCAGTCTGTCGTCGCGAGAGTTGAGTGAGTGACGCGCTTTTATCACACAGGACGAATGACAAAACGACCAGCTGAAGGATGGATGAGTTGGAAAAAATATATGAAAACAGAATGAAACAGATCCCAGTTTGAGTGAAAATTCTGAAATTAAACAAATGCAAATAAACGCGCAGGTATTATAAAGAAGCGGGCGAGAAATATCTTTACGAGCGTTGCGTAATTTTCAAAACGGACTTCCGTTTTAATTAGCATTTAATCAACGCATATTTTTCGATTTGCATAAATTCAAAAAGCGGCACGTTTTATTTATTAACGTTGCGTAATTTATACACGGGAATTATCGATCCGACGAACAATGAAATGAATTAGAATGCGGTGTGTAGCGAAATTAACGATCCGCATGTCTCCGAGGACGATGCCAAAAATGAAACTTGTTACTGCGGCCAATGTGGGGCCTTGGCCGGAACACGACCCGCAAATCCCTCGTCTTGAAGTTTCCAAATCCCATTCCGAACAATCCGAATCCCGTTTAGGATAAATTCCGGCCCGGAAAAACCTTAGTGGGGAAAAAATCCGCAGCTATTTTGAGTTTCGCCCGAGGAAAACGGCAACGAACACGTGCTGGTGTGTACGTGTAGGAAAATTAAGCTTTTTCGTGTACCTGGCTGGAAACGTGCTGAACTAAACCTATCTTCCTTAAATTCTATGTATATGGCTTGTATTGTACTGATTCCAGAGGAGCTCTATTCTACAATCCTGCTATAGTCGTTTTCTTAACGAGTGCATATACAGGTGAACGAGTATAACATTATATACACAGATGCGGAGGATCGGTTATTTAATCCGTTAATCGTGGTCTGAAAGTTAACAAAGGAAACGTCTGCGAAAATTCGCACTGAAGTGAAATAGATTATATGTTTCAGTGTTCCGACGCACGCTTGAATATTTGATCCGCTTATTTTGTATCAACAATTAAACATAATTTATTTACTGAATGATTGAAGCGTCTTCTTACAATGAACTAAATAACGAAACGCTCAAATATACCTAATCAAAATAAGACCATACAAGAATCCGTCCAAGACTCGGCCGAATTTCCCAGATTTTTTTTTCTTTTCATTATTTATTTTCTCGATCGTTTATTGAAAATCGCGTCGCGAGAGACTGGATGCCCGGCGAGGCGCAATGACTCGTGCCATAATTTAATAATAAAATAAACGAAACGAACGAGCGATATAATATATAATAACACACATTGTCGACGACAATGTGTCACAGAGCGGGCCTTATCGTTGGCCCGCCAGCCGCCTGTGTTCATCCGACTGTTGTGTTCGACACACGACGATACATACGCTGTGAAATATTTATATTAAATACGTATTTTATACGTCGTGTAAAACGTGTGTGTGTAAAATATATACGTTGTTAGAGGGCCGTTTGCAAGTGAACCGTTCGTGCGGCAAAGAATAAATAAATTTCGCGCGCGTCTTCCGCTCGTATGTCGATCGTGGTTTTAAGCGGCGTGTTAACGCTTTATGGCTTGGATATTCCGGTTTGGTTTGTATTCTAAGTATTTTATACGTATTTTTATAAAATAATTGAAGAAATTATCAATATTTCTAATAAAAAATTAAAATTTCGATCCAAATACTAAGACAATGATAAAAGATTTAATGAATGTTTAAAAGACGCGATCATCATTATTATGTACTAGTATAATATATAGGCCCGATGCTAATAACATCAAGATGTGTACGTGTTTATTTCAAAATCGATGCCCGTACCCGATTTGAATATTTAATATTTAATTAATAAAATAAAAATAGTTCATTTGTTATTTGTTTGTGACATATAGGC
>JAOXNN020000020.1:4627739-4645524 GCA_028571205.2 Hydropsyche betteni | reverse complement strand
CCCGATGCCCGTACTCGATTTGAATATATTTAATATTTAATAAATAAAACCAATTCATTTGTTATTGACACAGACATGTGTCATCGATGATTATATACATGTATAGGGGATTCAAATATTTTTTCCACTGCGTAATAATCGATGTATTGCATAGTCGATAGAGAGACTTTCATAGCATGATATTATAGACGTTATGTGTATATGCATAAAGACCATATACGCATGAAGAATAATTTTATAGACGCAAAAAATAATCATATCGATGCAAAAAAATAATCATATCGACGCGTCGTTTTAAAGTTGCGAGCATCATCGTCACAGACAGACAGACAGATAGATATCCGTGATTATATATAGGGGATTTAAGATTTAAATATAATTTTTTTTGATATTTAATATGAAAAGATTCATTTATCAATGAAAAGATCAATGGAGTAAACAGAAAAAATTAACAAGAGATCGGCAGTCGTTTTGTCAAAGCGGCGATATCATCGGAAAAGCGACTACCCTTAAACCGACAGAAGGGCACATACACACAGGATCGATCCGAGAAAACAATTTTGTTGAACTTCCCGTGTGCATCGTGGCGGAGGCTCTTTGTGCACGTCGCAAGTGCGGAAATGAGATAACGCAAATCGAACCTTCCGGAACAGACGGACCCTTTGCCGCGACGGATTATCCGATAGTTTGTTGGTGCCTTGTATGTGTGTGTACTACGTATTGTTGTGCCCTGTAATCCTTACATGTTTTATATTTATTGGCGGGGCTTCGATTCGGAGGAGGAATCTTTATGGTGTCGGGTTTTATGGCCGCGAACAAGAGTATTGTGCGCAGAAAGTTTCCAGTCGCACTAGCTACGTGAGGTGAATACGTTTTGATGACATTGTAACCGTTGTTCAGTTTGATATGATACATAAAAATATTGATGAAATAATATAGAATTTAATTAACTCTGATTTCGTTTATTTTTAATGTCTTCTTTAAATTTAATTGAATTCTATATATATATAGTTAATAATTTTGAAATTATCGCGTCAGTAAACGTTCTAAGTCACATCGTTTCAAGACTGTGAACATTACATACATACCGATGTTATTATATCTTGCAACTAATTGGATATTGGAGCACTTCGATGTGCTTTGACAACGCATTTCGGTTCACTCGTGTAGCATTAGTGCGACGTCAAAATATATCGAGATTATACAAAATCCACACAACCACCGAATTTTGAACCAGGATCTTGGGATTAGTATAGAACAAACCAATATCATAATGGAAACAAAGATCAAAGCGGTAAAGACAAAGTTATACAATGCAAAAAAACCTTTCGCATATAAACTCATTGTGAGTACAAAATATTCAAATTTTTCCGATGGAATCTTTATTAATTTTTTCACTCATTCGGGATCCAAGCATTACCGATGGACCGATAAGAGGGTCAGTTTCATTAGCCAATAAACGCCGTAACTGCCTTTATCCTCGATTTTTTTATAATGACCAGGTCCAAAAGCCCTTAGCACGGATCGAGCAATCTCGAAGGGTATGTGCACGAAAAACAGCAATGTCGGCCCGAAAATCGCCGTTAACCCATTCCGGGACGGACCCTTCGCAGGGTTCTATATATTCTGTTGCGTAACACGCGAGCGTTTGTATAATACGTTCGAGTTAGGCTATGTGTATGGAGGTCCATGGGCGAGAAGTGATTTAGTCCTTTTCTTCCTCGATGGCGATTCGAACCCTTTGTCGGGCGAATCCAAGGACAAACTGTTTAATGGCT
Source organism: Hydropsyche betteni (assembly GCA_028571205.2). Classification (NCBI taxonomy): domain Eukaryota; kingdom Metazoa; phylum Arthropoda; class Insecta; order Trichoptera; family Hydropsychidae; genus Hydropsyche; species Hydropsyche betteni. Next base: position 4,643,746 of record JAOXNN020000020.1, on the reverse strand, counting down.
TTGCGTTAGTGGTTCTGAAGGTTTAGTACCGGAATATTATATTTACAACAAATGAATTTATTTTATTTTTTGTCAAATGTTATCATATTACATTATCGAATAATGATATATTTTTATTATTTAGATTAATAAAATGTGCAAATTATTAAAATTTCAATTGATAAGAAATGTTTTATAAAGTTAAATAATTATAATAAAATTTTAAGATTACGTAGATATAAATTTCTAAATAAGCGGCCTACAATCATCCCGCGCAAACGAAATGAAAAGCGATCCTCGACGTTGTATTTTCGGACAATCGAACGGAACCCAGAAACCGAAGTTTTCTCTCGACTCAAGAGTCTGAAATCTTTGAAGAACCTTCGAGAGCTGTAAATGGCATCTCAGCCCTGGAAGGTTTTCAGTGTTTTAGGATAAACCGAATACTCGCCCTTCTTCAATTCGGCCAAGTAAGACGAGAAGAAAAGACCGCCGGAAAAGGACAGTTTTCGCAGCGCTAAACGAAATCAATGGAATGCTCTATTCTAGACGAAAATTCTAATGAGAAATATAGGGTTGCGTCTTCATGCTTGGGCAAAACATTGTGAAAATTCCACCTATGGAATCTCGAAGCGGTATGCAATTCAGTGAACGCGAAAGCGTATGGGGATGCATTCAGTGCTGTTCGCTCATAGAGTGTAAAATGCGGCCGAAGCTATTTCGCAGTTCTGTGAGTTTAATATGAAAATGCGCTGGAGAAAACTCTCGGCGCGTTTTCCCTGAATAAAATGGTAGGATGCGAGCAAAAGTGCACACTTCTAGTATTTGATCAGCAGCGTTTATTGCGTCCGAAACAGTTTTCACAATGAACCGAGAAGTGGCGAAGTGATAATATTTATATACTATAGCTAGAACAAGCTATACTCGAAATATTGACAGTATAGATATCAAATAAAATTGATTCAATTTCAAATTATTATACAACCCTACGAGATCGTTGTTTCAATCTTCCACACGAAAACCGATGAAAATTCGAAACTACACAACGAATTCAAACGTTGCGGGAAAGTGTCACGTGTCGCAAAAGCGGAAAACAGTCTGAACAACTGAACAAGCGAGTCGCTTGCTCGCGTCGGGATTTTCGCGCGAAAAACAAATAGCTGACACATTTGTTCGCGCTTCGCGTTTGGCTCTTATCTGCTGTTGGAGACACTTTGCAAAGTTTACTTTCCGGAGGCCGAAGAGAACCGATAACTCTTGCTTACAAATTGTCCACTATTCCGACTGAACGAATCGATACGGTCTTTTGTGTGTGTATGAAATGCAGTGAGATGTTGAGTGAAATCATACTGTGCCGCTCCGATATGGCGGAAATCTATTTTACCGCGAAATCGTATTATATGTTCGTTTATTCGTATTTTAAATTCGAAATCTAACTGCAAAAATCTGTGCGAGTTTTTATATGTAGAGTTCTTAATGATATTTTAAATGCTGCTATAAATTTTGGCTGAACTGTATTGTCGCATTTTACAGCATTGTGTGCGAAAATTTATTTTGTGTTGAACGTTTTTTATGTACATTTTTCGCATAATTTATATCCAGCGATATATTATTATAAACATTTTTAACGATCGCCTACGAATATTAAACATTTTCAAAAATAATAAATTCAAAAAAGACTAGTTAAAAAGAATGACGTGTTTTCTCCACTATATCATTTATTATGGTAATAATTTTCCAAAAATATAGCAACACATAAAAACCGTGAAATTCAACGCCATTCAATATTCATTCAGAACATCGCAAATTCATTCAAATTACACGAAATCACATGCGATAAACAAATAAAATGCGGAAACGATAAACCTATACAAAAAAAACGAAACCAAACCTTCGCACGAAATTGTAGGGGACGGGCGCAATTTTCGAAATCGCATTCGCGCGCGTCACGGCGATATATGCGAAACAATTTGACACCGAGCGAAACCAATAAGCGAGTAAATAGGGAACGGGCGGATCCTCCTTTATATCCCGATTATCCTTCCGGGATAAAAACGGGATGAAAATACGGCGCGGGCCGAGATTTACGTTTCCTCCAATAAACGCCGCGGGAACTCGTTATATGCGCCCGCGCGTTCGGCGAATCCGCGCATAACGATGACAAATGTACGAGCGGAGATCTCCGGCAACGACCGGAGATCCGCACTGGTTTCTTTTTCAGGTTTTATTTGATTTTTCAGCGTTTTATTTCGTTAGACGGAGGCAAACGGGCGCGCGAACGGATCCCGCTGGGCGTAAAGCCGTATCCGATGTAAATGAAATCAACAAATTTATCGATCTTTGTGCGCTTTTTTATATACATATTATTAGATCTGTTCTACACTCGGCGTTCGAATAAAATGGATCGATTGCGTTTTATTGTGCTCGCTTATGCATGCAAATTGGGAGAGATGAATGAGCGGATAGAATTGAAAATTTCTATGTGTAGATATGCGTGTTTCATTACATGAATATTTTATGCCGTGTTGGCTTTCATTGCTTTTTCGACACTGTATCGAAAATGGTGACGTTTTCGTTCGATACGGTGGAAATACGCTTTGGACGTTGGCAATAGTAAATTCGCAAGTTTATGTTTGAAAATTCATGAAGCGGTTTATTCAAAATGATACTCAATGAAAGTGGGTCACATTAACCCAAAAAAAATATCACTGGCAATTTATCTGGATGTTTATATGCAACCAAATCTGCAGCCTATTTACGGCGCCAACGTTTATTTAATCGAAAATCAATTTTATTGCAGTGATACCGAAGCGATAAAATACGCTTTTTACGATTTTTCAAAGCGACTCGCTTTTCTGATACGGAATTAGCACGCGCTTTAATCTCACTTTTTATACTAAAAATTCTACAACACCGAAAATTGATAAGTTTATTGAATTTTCAATTATCGCTCATATCGAACGAATCTATCAAAAAAATATTTATTAAAAAAGAAAATGATTTCAAAAAGAAAATTAAGTTTTTCTCAATATGCCATAAGAAACTATAAAATACGTTAAAATTTTCTTTCATTTAAATGATCATAAAATTTACGATCAAACGTAAAAATTTGATCGTATTTTCGAACGAACTCAAACCAGATTTCAACACTAAAATGAATAGTTAATTCAACTGATATAAGAAATTCGAAAATCATTGATTTTTCCAAAGAACATATTTCAACCCCTCTACCTTAGAATCGTTTCCATGTACAACATATTTCACACGTAATTTCAGCAAAGATGTCTCGCGAAGAACAGATAAATCACCCACTGGCCGAAACGCAATAAGTCTGCAAAACCATACGCTTCGCGAGCTAATAACTCACAATTGATAGCGATTATTTATCACGCATCGGGCGGCGATATCTCACGGAACTACAACGAAGAATCCATCAAATTTCGAAAGCAGTTTCCCAAAATACATCGCAAAATACAGGCGACCATAATCGTTAGCTGCGGCACACAGACGTACATGATATGTCGGTGACGCGATCAGCATAATGATAAAGTCGGAGTCTCCGTGTGAGGGACGTGTGCTACAGGGTACCTTTAATATATGTAGCCGTACGTTATGGCGAATGTATGTAGGTTCGTCCATAATACATTATGTAGACTCGAGTCTGTCGCGGAGGAGGATCCGAGTGCGTTCCAGCATATTAACTCGTGAACAAACACCGATGAGTGGTGGAATGGTCGTGGTCGGTTCGTACTCGAGGTTACTTTGCCGGCGAGTGTGCTAAGTGTCGCACAAAGGGTTTTATGCTGAAAAATTGCAGTGAAGAGTAAAATAGATATGATAGGGTATTATGGAACTAAATTTGTAGTCTTTGCGAATAACGGTTGTTAAGTAAAGCATTAAGAATGAACCTTTTGAATGGAAAGAATAAAACTTTATTATGAGTGTTTTGATACAGTGGAATTAAGATTTAAAAAAAATTTACGAGCAAATAATTTTTGAAATATTCCAAACTATCATATAAAAATTTAATTAAAAACGGGACAAAGACACATTCAATCGCACACTAAAAGTCAAAGGGACAAATTGGGCAAACGTCAGCGCGGTCAATATCCCCGTCCAGGCCTGGTGCCGGATACCGTCAAAAACCGCGAAACTATAAATACGGACGAGTTCCGGTTCCGGTTAACGGCCGGGACCTTCGGGCACAAATTGCGCGGTTTTCGCACGTTTAAATTACATATGCCGCCGCGCGTGTAAATTTAACCCGTTTAGCGAAGTATAGGCGACGCGTAAGGTTCAAGGATGTGCCTTAACTAAAAACGGGTATGATTTATAATGTACGTCTGGTGGTTCAGATTTGATTATCACGCCGACTATGCGTAGGTCTTTGAATAGTCTCAGAACAGAAATTGTAATATTGTTTGCGCTTTGGATTGGGAGGTATTTAAGATTATTTTTTTGTTGGAAAATTTTTGATTTGATATGTTTTTACGTTATAGCAGAAAATTGTTTTCTATTTATGTAACGAAACCTTTGTACGAAGCGAAAAACATCTGCACAATAGATGGTCGAGTCGAAAATAAGAACCTATTTCGAGAACTAAAATACAATTTTATTATACGTATCTATTCTGACATTTTATCAGATAAAATGTCGAATATAACAAGTTGAATATAATTCCGAAACATTCAACTTTTAATATATAAAAAAAAATTCACTGAAACACTAAGAAACAACATAATACACAACACAATTCATAAAGTGCATATTCAATATATCACCAACACCTCGCGTAGGTCATTAAAAATTTATGTATTATTTAAAGTCGACGTGAAATATTCTGGAAGAAGCTTCTCTTATTCCCTAAGAATGCCAGGGAAATGCGGTTACTGGCTTTCCCGGTGCCGGGACATCCGACTTGTTCGCACACCGCCGTCATCACTCATAAATTCCATTTAAATAACTCCGTTTGAGGGAATTTCGTGGCGGGAAACTCGCATTGCATACCGCCGAAGCCTCTGATCGATAACGTATGAGAAGTGGAAAAGACACCGAGGTCGATCGCAATTCAATTCGAGAACGAGGTTAAATGGCGTTCGGCACGTGGAAAAATCGGTTTTTTTGTGGATATATTTTATTTTGAAGTATATAATATTTTTGATAAAAACAGCGTTTTTTATATTGAAGGATGATCTTTGAAAAGATTTTACGCTTAGTCTGGTTTTCAGTGAGTTTTTAAATATAAAATATTTTTTGCGTTAGATCAAACATTTAATTTTGTATAGAAGCTCGAAATTTACAATGAAAGTTCACATTTTAAACTAGAAAAAAAATAATTTAAATACGCGTCATAAGCTGAAAATTTATCCAGTGAATTGCTTTATTGCTTAAATTACAATATTTCAAAGCGCAAACTTTAATTATATTTCGCTTGAATTTCCACTTCAAATGTTTTGATAAAAAAAAATTCACGCAAAAGAAAAGCTCACCTTGAACCTAATCTGAACTCAACGATAAAATCGCTCCTTTGAATTTCGCGTTTTTTCCCATTGTCGTTTAATAAATATATTGCCGTGCAGTACGAAACAAAGCTGATTATACGCTTACGTTTTTCATAAAACATTTCAAATTTTAATTTTCCGTTTTTCTGTTTGTACACTCGGAGTCATGCAACGTTTAAGCGGTCGATGCTTGGTTTACCTTACAAAAGTTTTTATTTATTTTTTCATCCACTTTAGTGACGAGGATACAAAAGGATTTTATTTGTTCCGAAATTTCATCAGCGCATTTTGCTGAAAAACTGATGTGGGAATTAGTTTAATACCCAGAAATTTAAAATTAGAATAAGTGGTTAAAGTATTCGAAGGTCAGAAAGTATCCATGTTTGTAATGAAATACTATTTTGGTTAGTAGAGACTTTAAGTTCCACTTTGATGAATCCGATATTATGGAAATAAAAAATATTTGAATCGAATTCAATATATAAAAATAAACCTAAAGTGTTTTGTTTGTTTTGTCTTCAACTTTTGATCAATAAATTTAAGATTAAGCAGATGAAAAAAACCAATCACTCTCAACAAGATTCTTACTCATCATCCAACAAAATTTCTTGATAATAAAAAAAAACAATTAAAAAACATACAAGATATGATTCAAATAGATGACGATGATAAAGCAACATATGGAATATACCACACGACCACGGCTCATATATCAAGTTATATCAATGTATCGTGTCACACCAATTATTGTCGAGCTCGTGCCGCACCATTTGCTCCGTTTGATACAATGCTTGGCATATAACTCTAATATAATATCCGTTTTCATATATTACATAAGCAAATACACTCTCGTATGCGACATATTTCGAACGATCATCACTCATATAGCTCGATATCGCCGTCGAGATATTGTGTGATTACGTTCAAGGCTGCATTTAATTATTCGAAGGTATAATTAAACGGTCGATGCAAGTTCGCTTTGATATACATTGATAGCACATTCGATTACACATCTATATATAATATTTTTGCGTCATTGAATAAATTATACACGAACGTATGCAAATTCTAATTAGAATACGTTGCAAAACAAAGCTTTGTATTCACGTGTTACTGCAAGGGTATTCAGTTGGTTATTATTAAATTTTAAATTAATCTTAAATAAGAAAATTATTTTATATTAAATAAGATTGGGAGTAAATGAGCATGAAAGTGGACACATAATATATGAAAAAATATTCAAGACGGTTGCATTCAAGTGCATTGCTTCGTAGACGATCAGAAAGGATCGCATTCCCGTATCCATTGTAAGGAACCGACTATCCGTATATAAATGGGATAGGAATTCTAACGTGTCGGCTCTCTGGGACCGACCGAAGCTACGGCTTTTCACCAGAAAATTGGAATTTAAAATGCATGGAAATTTCCGAACGTCTGTGTCTATTAACCGATGCATTTTAAAGCCGTAAACAAACGACGGATCTGTATTATATAAGACGCGTGAAAGGAATCAGATTTTTTATTGGGACGCCGTTGAAAATCGCATTTTCGTCACGTTCGGTGCTGGAAAAGCCGTTTTCCATGAGGAAAACCCCGTTTTTCGGGCCACGGGTGGAATTAGGGTATTAGTCACGGAGCATGTCTTCGGGGGATAGGTATACCCTTTTGCAGGTAGATTATAAACACATTCGGAGCTCACGTAGACGACGGATGGCATTCTTCCATTTTCGTTTGTCATATGTGTATGTGTAGATGGTGGGAAATTTTCTGAAAATTTATCGTCGCCATGCCCCATAAGAATAAAATTTTTCTTATGTAAGAATGCGGTTTTCAAGCTAACGTGTTACCGATATATTGTTCTGAAAAAAAAGTCTATTTATAATGAAACGCAAAAGTGTATGTTTTTATCGATGATGATAATGAAAAATAGGATACTATAATAATGAATTCTTTAAAATAATTAGAGATAACATTTTTTTTCAAAGTATATTTATAATTCCATTGTATTCGAAGATTCGATTGAAATATCGTGTATTAAACTTAAACATGCAAAAGAGAATACGCTGAAAAGAGTTTCAAATTTTTTTTGTAATAAAACAACAATAAAGAAATGCTCGAAGCGAAAACGTCTTGAAGCCTTTCATACGAACTCGTAAAAATATCAAACGTAGTTATTTTAAGAGAACATATTTCAAAAGCTGATATAAATTTTTTATTTAAACCAGAATATTATAATATTATTTGCGACTGAAGAAAACATACATATTCTGAAATGTATTTTTTTAGTTGTAATATATTTTCCATCGATCTATGTTATGAAAACTTTTCTGTTTTTTTTTTTATTATATATATAATACTAACTGACCCGGTGAACTTCGTATCACCTACAATCGCTGTTCGTTAGTCTCGCTAAAACTAAGCTAACCATACGTCCCGTTTTCGCCGGGACCGTTTCGTTTTTGTCGTGTCTTTTTCGCATATATAAGAAGATTTTCAATACGAGGTTGGTTCTCGGATAAAGTATACAGCCTAGACCCTCAATATTTGATGGGGAGACCTTGTCTTGCAATGGGCACAAAAAAGGGTTGACAATGATGAGAAGATGTCATCGACAAACGATATATTCAATCGATTCTTTTTCAAAACGAACTAACTTATAGAATCACCGAACCTCTCAAAAAACTCACAAACTAACCAAACAACAAAACCATCGAAATCGAACAAACGGCCCAATATCCAACCAAAAAATATTTCACACACGCCGAAGACGAGTTAATCGCACCACGGCCGCAGAATGCCCTCCACCAGCACGTACTCCATTATATCGTCGAATTATCGGCTCGTCAGGAATTTACCAATAATGGCGACCGAATAAGAAATGCCACCGCCGAGCCGGCGTGCATCGGAATGTATATTATGGCTGAGACGAGAAAAGGTCTCAATCCCCCCTGCCCGGAACGTTCAGGTGGTCCGGTGGGCGGGCGGGGGGTTTCGGGGCTGTGGGGGGGTTCGTTTTTGCCCCGTCGAAGTCTCGAAGAGCCCTCGGAATTCCGAATATTAATTTAATACAAGAGGCGGAGGCGGCGAGAAATGCGCAAGCTTTAATAGATATCGACTACGTGGATAAAGGACGAATTCTATGCTCGCGTAAATCGATTATTATATTTTTTTGTTCGTGCGATTGGCGTTTTTTGTTGTTTGCTCTTCGCTTGTCGGGTCGGTTTGGGTTGATTTATTTTATTGATGATCGAAGATCAATAGAGTTTCGAATTTAACGTTTTATAATTTAAGTTGGTCATTTTGTAATTTTAATTGGATTAAAAGAAAATGTTATTAAAACGTTTCATAGTAATCAATGAAATTTATTACTATGAATTCTTGTTGATTTGTTGAATTAGAAATGTAAAGATTAGAAGATTTGTCTAATTTCGTCATATTAAGTGCTCGTTCGTCGTTATCTCGCATTCTAATGCAAAATAATTAATTAAATTTTACTATGAAGTATCAACCTTCTTTTTCATCGGACTATTATTTATGTGCTGTAATTGATTACCAATTTTTTGTGAAATTTCCTCAAATTATCGAATCTAAGACGTCTAATTCCGTGATACTGTGATTAATTCTGTGATCATGTAATTATGATCTGTTTTTTGATTGATGATCTGTGGTCATGTAATATACTCAATTAATGAGAAAGGCTTCTTAATACTATATTATTATATTTGTTCGATATTAAAAAAATCTTATAGAAAATTTAAAATAAGCAATACTTTTTCATAATAACTGGTGATTTAATTACTTTTCGCAGTTTCAAGAAAAGCAGAAATAAATGAAATAAAATATTTTTTATCGATTAGTTTTTTTTATTGACTTTCAGCAATGATCAATTGCCCAATAAATAAACTCTAGTAAGTATTAAGTTAAACATAGAATACACGAGTATAAAAATACATTTTTTCATTAAACTTTTTTTTAAAGTTAACTTTTGTTCGCGCTGACAAATAAATTTCTCGAAAAGTTTCACCTGATACGCATGTAATGAAAAAATTCGATGAATTTAAGAGCGATTCGTGCGCCCTTATTGTAATTACGGAATCGGTTAAGAAACTTTGCAAAACAAAGCCGGCGAGATAAAAAAAGATTCCGAGCTTCCGAAAACCGAATTTCCTATTATTTTTCAGCACTGACGGCGTTACCGGTTAGCCCGTCCCCGCAGGGGATTTTTACTTTTGTCGTTAAAAGTTTAGACAAAGTAGAAAGTTGTGTTAACACCGTCGCGGGGCTGCACACAGGGAAAAAGAGGTGCCCGAGAAAAAGTCGGAGCCAAGAACAAAATAAACGGCTGTTTGACTTTCGCCAAAAACGGAAACCGAATATTGAGGAGTTCGAACGTGCGATTTCGCGCGAAACTTTCCCAGTTTAATCATCCCGAAAAGAGATATATTCGCGTGAAGTACATCTCAAAAAGTGATGCTCTCATATAAGTTATATCAGTATTTATTTCAATATGTGACACGTGAAAAGGTGATATGTCTGAATTAGTGGCGATTTCATTTCAAAATATGAAAACACACGTGTCGAACACGGTTTTTCCATTTTCGAAATGAAAACGGATCGTTTGTCACGTGATTATGGCTTTTTATGTTTGAAATTTGCAACGAATATTTAAACGAGCGGATCCCAACCGCACTAGGTTAACAAGAAAATGTTGCGTCGAAGAAAAGAGGCTTTAATTTTGTAAAACATTACCAGACAACGTATAAAAAGATCGTATATAAAACGTAGACACATAAACGACATCATTAATTCTTTTGAAACACTTTCTTAGCGGGGGAAGCTCGCTTCGTTGAACAAAAAAGATATAATGGGCCGCTTCATGATGTATCTCTCATATCTGAGAAAAAAGAGAGAGTATAAGCTTTTTCTTTGAGTGAACGGGAAAAATCATATACAAAAAGAACTATAATGAGGATTCCGTATAATACGTGATAATTTTCACTTTTTTGAAATGCGAAAAATTATACAAAAAAAAACAACTTATACGTTTGTTATATTTAATATACGTAGGAATAAAATCGGTATAAAATAAATACTGAGGAAAAGAGAGATCGAATCATAACAAGAGGAGCTTTTCACCCTTTGCGAAGATAATTTTTCCAAGGTGGAAAATCTCCACAAAAGAAGCGTCATAAGCCAAATGTAAAGAAAACACGTATAACTGAAGCGATTTTTTTTTTATCTAGTCGTCGCTGTTATTTTCCCGTTTTTCTCATCGCCATCTCATCATGCCCCGAGAAATGACTTTTCCATATATAAAAGTACGTACAGAAAAAAAAACGAACGAGAACGCAAGGATTATAAAATTTTATCACGATTTTCTTCAACGAAGGATAAAACGTTTCCTTCGCGAAACAAAAATAAATAGAGATGCGAAAAATAAAAATATACACACCTCCGTGCGTCTGAAATATGAGGATATATAGCGTATGGGTTTCGCTTGTATAACACTCTAGAGAATTGATATTGAATTTTCGCAACGTTTCAATTCGACACCCCTGTTTTCCAAGCTCTTTTGTATATGCCGTATCGTGCGAAAAACACGATGTCGTAAGTTTCGCTACGTGTGCTTTTTGCACGTTCCAGGTGTCATTACTATATCGCAATGTATACAAAATCACACTTATCGTCTATTTTACATGTAAAGAATCCATATTCCTGCTCTTTACAAACACGTTTCTATTGTTGATGGTACAGTTAGGTTTTTGCGTTCGCACTCTTTATTTTATTAAGTGTAGTTTAAATGAGTCAGAATTATTCTCGAGTTATTATAAATATGATAAAAACTTTATTTAAAAATATTATTCAAGTTCATCATTCATTATTATATCACGTTCCATATTTATTCTAGTGCGATACTTAAACGCTGTTTTTTATGAAAACTGAAAGTAAAGTAAATACCCAATGAATTTTTGTATTAAGTGTCATTTCATCAATAGAAAATAATAAATGAATTCGATTAACCAAAACGAAAAATATCACAGAATCCAAAAGATGGATTTTTTCTATAGTTTTCTTATTCTGTAATAACTTCCGATCTTGTTTATTGTTATAAATATATTTAAAATGATAATAAATTCGTTTGTAAATATATGATGTTGTTAAAAATATGGGCGGGCAAATATGTTTCACTGTATACATTGTATACAATAAATTCAAAAATATTATTCAAAGATTTAAAATAATAAAACTAAGAGAACTGTGCTATCGTAGAGATCGAAGAAATTTTTCCAGTTTATATTTTGCTTATATTATAGTACCCAAGTATATATTATTATTTAAAAATAATGTAGCATGAAAAGAAAATTTAAAAAAATTTCACTTTTGAAAGTTTAACGCGAACTTAATATTTCCAAAGTTCTATTTACGTAAACTTAAATCAAATTACGTGACAAGAAAACATATTCATATTATAATAAATTTCACAAACTAGATTCTAGTTTCGTGCATAAAAAACTACCGTTTCAAACATCGCACAAAAAAAAAACAAAAAAACTCAAAACGAAAAACCCAAAAACAAGTTCCCTCATTAAAATCTTTACCAAAACAACAAAAAACCCATCACCGCCGAAACTTCCCAATACGCAAACACGTCAGTTCTTCCGAACGCATTCCGAAAACAAAAAAAACGACCTTAAACCCGAACACTGCGACAATCAGCACTCGGGTCACACGCGACACATTTTATTCGCGATTTTTCGCAACAACCCGATAGACAGGGCGAAATGGCCGCGAAAGCGAGAGGATCGCAATTACGTGTCGGGTTCCGGTTTCGGGTCGGAAGCGAACCGACGCAATTAGCGCTCGTCCCTTGCGGATGTCCAATGGGGCTTTGAAATTTCACGCCTTGCACGTATTATGTTTTTTGGGGGTGTGTGTGTGTGCGTTTTGATGATTTGTTTTGGTATTGTTGTCGTGCGGAGGTTGTGCGAGGTTTGAGGGGTGTGCGATAGTGTTGGAAGTTGGAGGATCCGGATGTTGGAGTTCAATCGCGTTCAAGTATTTTAAAAGTGTTGGATGAGTTTAATGATGGATATAGTATCATTTTTAAAGAAATTAATGTGATATCTATCAATTAGTATAATAAAACAATTTTTTTCATATTACGAAAAAATCATGGTTTCATATGTAATTTCCAATTGTATTGGTTTAAATATATCATGACTACAATAATTGCATAAGTATATCATTAGTGAAAATTAAAAATATTATTATATGTTATGAAAATATTAGGAAAAATTGAGTGATAAAAACATGATATTTTGAAATATGATGGTATTTATCGACTCGTATATTTATATGCTTCAAATTAATATAATCGAATAATCATCATTCGATTCAATGGTTCTATTTCGAATTCCTTTTGAAAATATTTCCCGATGTCATTTTATGAGTTTTTTTGTTGTAATTAACACTCTTATTGTATTAAAAAACTTGTGGTAGATTAATTTTAATTATAAAATGACACGAAATATGTGTATTCATTTACATGAATGCTTTTAGAAAAATTTCAAGGCGAGATTTCATTGTTATGTGAAAAATTCAATTATAATAATATTCATAATCATTTGAAAATTATTTTTTTTGCTAATCAAATTTAATAAGTTAAGTATATATGCATTTATCAATTAAAAACAGTTTGAATCACAACTCAAAGTAGTCGAAGTTTTAAAATTTTCGTAATCTAAGCACATAAAATAAGTTTAATTTTATTTCATCAAAAAGAACTATGACGAAGCATTGAAATTCCACTCCTAACACACAGCCTAAAAATCAAACACATTTTCCATCAAAATTGGGACACGCTGAAAATCCATATTCAAACACCCACCCACCCCAAACTTCCCGACCCATATAACGCCAAATACACACACACATATATGACGTCCCGGTTTTACAAATTGCGAAATTTTCACCGAACGATTTCGTCCCAGACATATCAGATTTTCTCGTGGGCTTTTTGATTCGTTCCCGGAACGAGATTGGCAAACGGAGCATCAATAAGGCAGATCGATGTACGTACGCCGGCCGTAGTACGTGCTCTCGTATTTCATGCCGCAAAACTATTATATGTGTTCGGTAATATCTTCGTAATTCGTGTGTTTGTACGAAATTCAATCGACGGCCATTTTCCGGTTTGGTGGACTTGTGCCGGTCCTCCGAGCGCCGTTGTGTTATATAAACTTCGCGATCTGGGTCCGTGTTTTATCTCAGTATTTATCTATGCTCTATGAATTCTGGGAATATGTCGATAGTTGTGAATTTGAATGTGCGTATTGATCGTTGAAATATAATATGATTTGGATGTGTTGGCGTTGGAAGAGTTATAGCTTTGGTTTGTCAATTAATCGACGACCATTAGTAAATTAGTTTTGCGTTATATAATACTTATATTGAATGATAGTTTATTTTAATTAAAATCAATATCTTTACGAATATAAATTGGGGATAAAAATTCGATTCAAATAACTGCTTAAAAAGTAGTTTCTTTTAAAAAAAAAGTTCAGTACTAAAAGTTAGAAGTCATTCGAAGTTGTACTGAAAATTTACATAGCATTATTTAACCAAGCGAAGCACGTACTACTAATTATTTCACACCTATTTATTTCGAACAGCGAAAGCTCTCAAGACGTTCCGCGGAAGTTAAAGGCGCACAGAATGCACCGAACTGAAAGCGCACAATTGTCGACAACGTAAAATTGTAAAGCAGCAACCGTTAAATTACACACGTACACTAATATGTACCCCGATGCTCACTAAGCATTCGTTTAATGAAATTTCCTCCGCGCACTATACAATATGTAATATACCGGATGAATTATTGCATATTCTACGGGGCTCACCTTTAACGGCGCTCAGCTTATTGCCGACCATTTGCTTCGCAACGAAGGCCGCCATCTTTCTGCTTTTGTCTCAACTATTTTCCTAAAGTGTAATTTTCGTCTTGGACGTATCCGTGGAGGACTTTCTCGTTCGCTTTCACCACTGGCAGCCTAGAGAGTGCGCCTCCTCTTCAGTCGGCTGTCGCGTATTTCTGAAACTTGAAACGGAATCGTTGATCATTCAAACTCGCTTATAATATATATACACACACAAAAATATCTATATATATAAAAATGAATCGTGGCAGATATTTGGTCCGGACAAAACTCAAAAACCGCTCGATCGATTTGTGTGTTTATTTTTTTTCTTTTGTTTGACTTAACTAAGAGGTGGATTATGAAGAAAAATAATAGAGAAATTCCTAAAGAAAAGCTAAAAAATGACGGTACACTCCGCAATCCGCCCGACAGTTGTGTTGTGAAGATTGCACACAATCAGGGACATTTTGTTTTCAATGTGTTTTTGGAATAAAAAATAATTAAATTAATTAATTTAATAATAATGCAACAATTTTAATGCAATCAATACATCGGTGTATGCAGAACGCGTGTTCACAACGGGAATCGGGAACGGGAATCGGGAACCAGGAACGGGAATCGGGAACAGGAATTGGAAATCCGAGTAACGCCGGGTACTACCGCTAGTATCAAAAAAAAAATTGACAATAATTTTAGATTAAAAAGCTCAAATGTTTGGTTATTGGAATCAAATCGAAAACTATTAAATTCATTACCGCAGAGATGGCCCGATGTATTAATCCCACAATAAATCGAATGCCACGGAAAGACACCAAAATCCGACTTTGGAACAAACTTTCGATCGCCCACGTCCTTGACCTGCTTTTTGCGAAACGTCAAAATCCGACCGAAACGAGGCGGCCCGAACGAATCGAATGCGAAGGGGAAACTGGGCTGAGGCGTGCCTAGGCGAGGGAAAATAACGACTGAGGGGCGCAGAACCAAAAACCCCAATATATAAAATATTTTATTTTTAATGTTTTTTAATAATAACGAATTTTGATAATTGCTGGTTAATAAGTTGATATCGTTGTGGTCCATTATATATATATTTTTATAAATGTGTATATTTTTTTATGTAAAATAAATAAAATTTTCATAATCATGTGATAATGTAAGATTAATAACAAGGAAAATGTTCGATTTTTTTGTAACATAAAACAATAAAACTTTTTTAATTATTAAAATTCTCAAAACTCACACAAAAAATGACACTCAAATCTCTAAACAACTGCATATCGTTTTGGGACAAAAAAATATAAACACTTGATAAGTCAATCTACTAATTAAAAATGAATAAAGAACATTATTCTCTTCCAATATTAAAAACAAAAAAAGTTTACTATTCACGTCTTGTTCCTAAGACGATCTGCTTTTGATCGAGCGTATTTTGGTCTTTTTGGGCATAATAATGTAAAAGATAAAACAAGCTCGATAGGTCGAAAAAGTATATCATCATTATCAACTGTAAATTGTCTACTACACGACTAAGTCTTATTAATTAGTGTTGTCAGTTTGTGAGGTGCTGTATCACGTGTATATATATAAATTAATAATTCAGTATTCAATA
>JAOXNN020000020.1:4609708-4622661 GCA_028571205.2 Hydropsyche betteni | reverse complement strand
AATATTTAATAAATAAAACCAGTTCATTTGTTGTTGAAACACTGTTTCATCTGTCATCGGTGATTATCGCTCTTTTTAAAAATTAATTATTAATTAGAGACATCTATCGAGCTTGAAATTAATTAATCGATTAAATATATATCTAAAAAAAAGGAATTATCGGAAAGAGTTCGTAGTTCAGTGGTATCGTAATGAAACTGTCATACCAGAGGTCCCGGGTTCGAACCCCGGTCTGGCTTTTAATTCTGGTTTTTAATTCGAAAAAGTTTGATCGTCGATCATTTTAAAGTCGCGAGCGTCATCGACACACACACACACACACACACACACACACACACACAGAAATCCGCTATTATATATAGGGGATGTAGTTCTGTTCGGGTCGGCATTTTGCCAATATTTCATTTCTCTTCATTCTAATGTATGTTTTATTCGTTATAAGGTACAGATATTTTTTCAATGATAAAAATACTTTGTCGAATAAAAAAATTTCAATGTTCGTTCAAATTTCATAATAATTTTCAGTTTAAATGAATTTTTTTTATATAATGCAAATTAAAACGGTCCCATAATTTTTATAATAAAAAAATAGCGCACGCGTATTAACGAAAAAGACCGAGGTTGTCATATATATGACTATAGCGTTTAAGCACACTCGTGTCAATTATCGGAAGAGAATAGGTAATTGGGTCAATTGCGGAAACACTACCGTCCCTACGTGCCCTAGAGGGTCGTAATTGGCTGACGGCCTAATCTCGACCCGGTCCTTCTACCAAGAAAATCTGTTGAAAATCTCCTTTGTTTCTTTCCTCTCCCATTAAAAGCCTCCTCATCCCATGGTACGAATCTATTATATCTCTCGTGTTTATACATAGGGATGGCGGAGGACACTTTTTACGCAGTTTCGATTGATGTTGCGAAAATCACCGTTCGCGAAGTAATCCTCGAACGAGAGGAAAGTTTCCAGCAGCGAACATGAAAGGAGGCTTTCGCGACGTCGAAACTACATCGAAATTATATACAACGACAAAAAAAGTGGAAGTCGAAGTATAGAAGAGGAGGCGAAGTTCCCGTTCGACAAAAAGCTGATCAGTTTTCTGCTACTATCGAAACTCGGGGATGCTTTCAACAGCCGACGTTTCGGCCCCTCTCGCAAAAGGCAGTTTCAATCCGAATAATGACTCTCGGATGAAAGAATAGAAAAAAAACTGAAAGAAAGTTCGAGGACACGAAAAGTCGTTCATTTGTTCTGAAATTATCCTACTTGTGCATTTTAACAATGTGCAAATGTGTGAGAGTTAAGTATTAGCTTGTGATTCAAAAATATAGATTTTGCTTTCAAATGAATTACTTGTGGATTAAAATAATATATACAATTTGTATTATTTCTGATGCGTTAAAGAATTTCGTACTGAGAATCTATTTATTTATAGTATGCAATGAAAAAAATGTGCATTAAAAAATATGAAATGAGAAAGAATAGTTTGTACATAGAAATGATCGAGAGGTGGTCTAATTTGATTCTATTAAGAAATATTGCAGACGGTATTTTTCTCTGTTCACGTTTGCAGCGTTGCCGATATTTTATTTCTATTCATTCTAATACACGTTTTATTCGTTTTAAAATACATACATTTTTCAATGATCGAAACATTTTTTCCAATCCACACATTTCAATGCTCGTACAAAATGCATTGCAATGCAATGTTTTTTTAAACGTTCAAATTAACCGCACATTCATTTCATATAACTCACGTTTAAAAAGTCCCCATAAATATTATATCCCACACAAAAACACACAAGTTAAGAACTAACTCATATCTATACACAGTTCCATTATACAAACTCCGAGCAATAAACAAACCTCTTATCAAAACCGGCCAATTTACAGCCCCGATAGCGAATCGCGGCCGCCTCTCGCTCAATTTTTCACCCCCCAAAACCTCCCTAACAAACGAACTAACACACAAACGAACTTACACACAAACGCACTTCGCATTGATAAATTCGTCGATTTGCGAGTTTCGGCGACACGAAGAGCCGGGTCGGGTTATCTTATCGGCGCCTCGGCGAACGGTCATTAGCGGCGCCGTTCTCGCCCGCAACGTACGTGCATGAATATTCATGGGACGCGTCGTTATAACGGCGGCCATGTCGATGGCGTTTTCGTTTTTTCGTTATTAATTTGAATTTTTTTCGCGTTTTCGACGCGGGCTTTGGCGGGCGGGTCTTTGTTTTTGTGGCGGAATTAATGCGCGGACGGCGGCGTCGTAACGAAAGTGGATGGCGCTGATTTAGTGCAGGTGTAATGGTTTTAATTTTTGTTATTCAGATTTGATACGATGATGGTTATTTCTGAATATACTTGCGGTTCGCATAATGCGGTTGTGTAGTTCCATAAAAACGGCGTGTAGTACAAATCCGTGTTATATGAGGTATGAAGTTCATACAAAATTAGGGTTTTCGAAAAAATATCGAAGTTTGTTGATGCCATTCTTCTTTTATAAACGATACAGAAAATATAGATTTTTGTATTGAGATAAAGTGCATTATAGGTGCTTAAATTGAATTGTATTAGAAGTTCGAAAATTAGGTTTTTTAACTAATTTCGCGAGTAGTTTTTTCGTGTATGTGTTGTAGAAAGGATATTTTTGACAGTTTTTACAAATCATTTTCATTTAGATCATCTAAATTTGCACATATTAACAGTTTTAATATCAAAAGGTATTATTGGATAATATATGAACCCGAAACCAGTTAAGATATGATTAAAAATTGGTATATATATAACATCCAAACAAAAACAAAAACAAATTATTTAAAAAAAATAATTTACGCATTCATAATGCATGAATTACGAGTGAAATCTGTGAAGAATCCAAATTTAAGATCTTATAATACATTTTTATTCACGTTAAAATACAAATTTGTCGATAAATATTTTATGTACGGAAGTAAAATATTATTTCATTCATTTAAAAAAAAAAAAATCGTTTTAATATAAGACGTGTTGTAAAAAAATAGATCACAATTTATTAACCGTGTTATATCAAAATCGTGTTATATGAGACTCGAGTGTATATGAATTTAAAATTTATGTAATTTCGATGTTATAGAAGCTCAATAACAATGGTCGGATTAAAAAATTAAAACGGACCGAAAAATTCGGAGCGAGTATAAAAGAATGCGTTGAATTTTCAATTACAGCGTCAAAGGCTAGAGAGAAAATAACAAATAAAGTGAAAATTACTGGTCCGTCTTGCACGTCTGATTAAAAAAGTTGAAGAATGTATAGCGTTGGTTCAGTTAGGAAAAAAATAAGTGTAGGGAGATGGGGATGATAACAAGGAGCCCTCATAAGTACGCCGACTGTTTGTTATGAAACATTAAGCGCACGGCTATGTCCAAAAGTTTGCCTTGATAAAGCCGTTTTTTAATTCTTCGCTGTCTACATAATATTGTACGTAGTATGTATGTACTGTAGCGCAAAAAGAACGCAAAAAGCAACACGAAAAATAAGATACAAGAAAGGCGGGCTATTCTCTTTTAAAAGTTTTCCTTCGAGATAACACTGAGGAAAAAATCTAAAAAAAAAAAAACAAAACACGTTTGAACTCACCGCTTTTTAAAAATATTATTCTGAACCCAAACGATATAATGCGGTATCGCTCAAAAATTTATACGATCTTATTAACATGGAAAGAACGCATTCTTTCAAATTTAACAATGGAATATTTGAAGAGAGCTACTAAAATATTATAATATATAAATTGTATATACGGAGAAAAATCACATATCCGAACCGAATCAGCATATTTAACCACGCCAAACGAAATCAATTGACACCCGCAATCCTTTTGCAGATTGAAAACAAAAACAACCACGAAAACCTCTTTCTTCCCTCGACGTCCATCCACCCTGACATCCGCCTCCGCATACGTACGCTTTCCATAAATAAATATGCAGTCGGTTTTTCGGTGAAAGCGTTAAATATGTATTGGCCGGACCCTGTTCGTGGGGCATTTCTCCGGAGCAACAAAGGTCTCCGTGTCGCGATTTGAATTGCTAACGGCGTTTCGTTAAACAGCGGCGTGGGCCGTTAACGGCGCGCACCGTTATTAATGGCGGACCGCTACTTAACCGATTGCTTCTTTCTTCCGCGCGATAAACTCCGCCTTTGCCCGACATACATATGGATAGTGTAACAAGGATCTCTAGGATACGTCCAGCCTTCGAGCTGACCCTAGACGATTGACCTTATTCAGAGGAACTTTGCGCAGAAGGGAAAAGCACTTGCGTATACATCGCCCGCGGTTAGTAACAATAAATCCGGGTAGAAGCCTGTTTAAAAATGTATCGTCCGTAAATATTTTCGGTATAGAAATATCGGATAAAATGAACGCTAACGATACGCCTTTAATCTTCGACTTTTCTTGTATTTCCTTGATTCGATGCGCTTTCAAATGATCTCCTAGGGTGGAAGTCCTTTCGCGTAACTTTTCGAGAAAGCGACCAATTATCAGAAAACTTTTCGGACTGCTCCATAGTATGCAGAAAGTTACCGCGTTCGTATTGCTAATTGTTTCCTGAAACTCGAATGGATGCGATATCTGAAACTCGGATCATTTTCGCGGATTTAAATAAATTTTCATATAAAATTCGTATAATCGAGCCGTGTGGTTTGATAACTTTTTCGTAGTAAGCTCGATTTTCTCCCTCCATTAATCACGATGAAAATAACAGTCTTGAAGATTTGGCGGGACTGAATAAAAAACCACACAGCGTAATGACCTAATTTTCAGACACTCTACACAAAGACGTATATAATATGAGCAATAAAGTGAAAAAGGAAGGGAAAAAAAATAAGAACGACACCATTATAGAAGCGTTTCAGCACTCAATAGGCGAATGCACCCGAACGAGCCTTTTACGCGGTTTTGTGTGTGCCTTCAGCGTTTTATTCGCGTCTCTTAACAACTTTTCATCCGAGTCTTCCTTGGTCTTGTCTCCATTGTTCGGGAAGGATAATCAGCAAGGATAAGGAAGTTTCGCGTCCAACGCTAAAATAATGGACGCTGACGAAAGTGCTCGTATAAGTTACCTTTTATGCGTTAAAAACAATGAATTTTAGTATACGCGAGCTTTCACGTTTTCTAATACTAGAAAAGTCATATTATATTCGTAAAATTTTTATTAGAAATAATGTGAGTTGAATATTTTAAATTGCAAACTGAGAGTTGTCTTTTGTGAGAAATCATAGAAATTGTTTGAAAAGGATGCGTTACATAGGTACATAATATTCAAAGAGAATCTTTTGCATTGAGTGTTATAATGGAAAATATTTTATGTTCGTTGAAATGAATATGTAAAAAAGATTTTAGAATGAATATAATCCAATATTTACATTTATACATGACATGAGAAAAGTTGAAAACAATTGAGTATTATGTCTGAAATTTAAACGATTTTGAAAATTCCAACTATCTTCAATTAACAGACAATACAAAAACTGCCCATCATACATCATCATCATCAAAGAACTAATACGTATATTAGTAAAAATGTTCAATTTACGATTCACATTTTAAAAAACGACTTATACCAAAGTGCACAGAAATATTCAAGAACTTTGATAGAAGTTTTAATGTGGATCTTTAATATTCTCGGTGCGCATCGTTCTTGTCAAAGACTAGCACTGAGCGCAATTTTAGTATGTTGATGATTACACGGCAAAGTCAATTTACATCGACAGACGACACCCCGGCATTATTTTGCACGGACTTTGTGCAATCGAGTTACAGGAATATTGAATTTTCTCGGGCAGATGTGTTAAGACTACGTCACCCTTTGTTGAGAGTGAATTGTAAAAGTTCACTATTATTCATAGTTATTATACTTCGTTTTATATAAATAAAATTTTTATTTTTGTTGAATTTTTAGTACGGAGAATGATTCAAAAATAAATATATTCAAAAAGGTTATTGAAAAATATCTGCATAATATAAGTTTATTGACTCATCAAAGAAATAGCGTTATGACATAATAAAATGTTTCAAAATATGCACTTATGAAATGGTGAATTTATTTTACTATGCAAAATTTATTTTCTAAAATATTCAAATAAGCAATGTTTCAATTATGTATTCCTATATGGAATGTGAAAACGGTATAACTCAGGGGATTGAAGACGTACAGAATTTTCATTTCGCAGTTCGTCGAAACCACTACGTACATAGATGCATCTCTCGCTTTAGAGAATTTTTGCGACTGCGAAAGGCTATAAATTTCGTTGTCGTCGGTGATGTTCTACGTCAAGAAGAGCTTTATTCGGTGGAGCTTTTATTTATTTTTGTGAAAAGCGACAGCAAGAAAAGTGAAGCGCTCCTTCTTTTCCGCTTCGCTGATTTATACGGGCGGGGTATTAATTGAATTTCATACGTAACAGACGAAAAATTGAATATTCTTCCTGTTAGGGAATATGGCGTGATTTTCAAAGGAGCGCAGCGATCGAAAAAAATCCGCTCATTTAAAAAATTCACTCGTTTTCGATAAGGTCCAAGCGGAAGGCATGTAACATGCAAGATTCCGTTTCTTTGAGCCGTAGCCGAGATAACGAGGAGATCGTTGAATTTTCCTTCCTTTTGTGGTTTTATGGAGCGAAGAAAAACATTGTTCGGTGGATCGCATCATCGCTTATATGATCCTGGGGTGCATTTCGTTAACTTTGTACATACCTTTAAGCAAACTTCCTAAGAAATCTGCTAAGCTATCCCTTGCGCAAGCAACGCGACTCCCAAGACTGGCTTCTTTGCTGCGACTTTTTCTTCGGAAAATATAATAAAGTAATCCGATTTTAGTTGTTTCAAATATAAACACGAAGTCTCAATGTGCCATACCTACGCCCCTTAAGTTTAACTTTTTAAAGTATAGCGACGTTACACGTGATGCATTAACTTGTCACTTTGCCGTATTACGTGAGAAATTGTCGTGGGATGAATTTTACAAAGTGCTTTTCGCAATTTTTCTAAGAATTTTACAGCCGCTTTTATTTTCAAAAATTATACAAAGATAACGAATTTGACATTACGTATTCATTCCTTGTTTTAACGATATGTGATAAAAAATCTGCGAATCAATATTTTTTCCACCTATCATATTACATACATTCTTCTTCTATAGTACATCGAATTTTAAAAGCTTTTTCATTTTTAAAATACCAAAATCTAATCCATCATAGAAAATATTACACAACCTCGTCAGAAAATATAAAAAGCGGCAAACATGTACGATGCATCAACCGATAATATCGTTCACACGCTTTACGACAGACACAACGTTCGATATCGCACATAACAATGCATATTGTTTACTGTGCGGATGCATTTATGCAAATTGCACTTGCAACTAACTGCACCCCGGTCGAATATCGAACCGTTAATAGCGTTGCAGGGAACGAAGCCATCGTCGATTATTCTTGACGAATTCGACGATATGCAATACGTGTATAATATCTTCGTTGATGTCATTAAAAATTCATGACGTGTTTGGAAAAATTTAATGCGACGGCTCGGTGCTAATTGGGAAACCTGAGCGTAACGACGTTACGCCGTATAATGGAAATTGCTTGTTTTTAATTAATTGTTTGTTTACGATATCTTTTACTTTTGATAATTTGAAAAAAAATATGTTGAAGTAATATGATGTCTTATTTTGATTTTGTGATGTTTCTTGGGAATTTTTTTGGCAATTTACGTCTAAAAATAAATATCTAATTAAATGAGAAAGTCGATTATTCAAATAATAAATAAAAAAACTCTACACGAGGTTCATTAAGATTTTATTTTTAATGCAAGTCCTAAAAAATTAAACAAATATTAATTTTGTTCAAATTTATATTAATTTGGGGAATATAGACATATCGCTTCGTGGAAACTAGTGCAAAACTAGATTTTGGTATGAAGCTTGATATTGTTGTTCTAAAAAAAAAAAACGAGAAAATTTCATACCGATACGGGATTAGTATAAGATTTTACGGGGGATCAAAGGTTATCAAAAACGGTTTTTCGTGAATATCTCTTTAAAAATTACCTTTACAGTAAAATATTGCAGATCAAGTAGCTTAAAAACTTTCATACAAAAAAAATATTATATTTATTCGTAAAAAAAACTGTTTTGGAGATAAGTCAATCAATAGAATTGCTACTATTTTGTATGCGGTATGTACTAAGAGAGCTTAAAAAATTCTGAAAAAAATGTTTTTTATTCTTAAACAGAGTAACCCATTAAAAAAAAAACATTGATGCGATTATAAATCTTTTGAAACCTGGATTATGTGGTTTTATCATTAGTGTTGTGAAATATTTACTCGTGATTTTATATCAATTTGAAAATTCAAAAATTCATTCAATTCGAAATTCCTAGATAGGGCTATATTTTGTCTTTATTCCCCAGATTATATTGAATATTAAAACTTCACAAAACACTTAACCCACATATCATTTTCATAAAACGACTCCGTATTTTTTTCTAGACATCTATGAAAAAACGGCGAAACTTCTTAATCGCCCCCATCTACAAAGACATTCAAATACCAAAAGCAGCACCGATCCGTGCGAAATTCCGGACGACGTTCGAAAAACCGCAGCCCATAAGATACATCCTTGCGTATTGTTGTTCGACTCTGAGGTGAGATAAGGGAAAACTTCACCAGGATGCCAATACACGTACACGCGCGTACACAAAGGGCTCCAAGGTGTTTCGGGAAGGAAGCATTTAAATAAATGGAGGTCTCGCAAAGTTATTCACACCGCCGAGATATCGCGATAGCTGGAACACTATAAAACCCTTCGGGGCGCTATACAAAGTAGGTTGTGTATCGCGAAAACCGCGGACGAATTCCGACAATAAATTAAAAGAATCAAAGTTTGCGCCACATAAGATATTGATGACACAAAAGGAGGCTAGAGAGAGTTTTCAGACGGAATACGAAGACGTAGGGAGTGCGGCTAATGGAGCTTGTCGACTCGAAGCCTCGACTTTATAGTCTCTTCGGCGGTGTCCTACCTTCGGGAAGTTGTTACGGCTTCTGCGGGTCTCGAAATCCTCTTAAGGGCACGTCTGAAGAAAGGGATAGTGTTGCTGATGCATCTTGCGCGGTGGCTATACTTAATTTTATACGGGTGAGGGTCGTGTTCGCGGTTTATGGTGGGTTTTGTTCGCGCCCGTGTTAATGTGTGTTGAATAGTGATCGCAGTTGGTTATGTGTTTCCGGGTTGTTATATTTTATATGTGAAAATTCCGTTGAGATTGAATTTTGAAATTGATTTGCGTTGAATAAAAATGTTCTTAATATTTCGTAAGAATATTAAATCTGGAAATTTATTCGGATAAATGTTTTTTTGAAAAATTTTCAAGTATGAAAATAAAAAAATAACGTACACGTGGTGAATTTATTGAATTCCCAGAATGAAATGTAATGTTTTATATATATTTTTTTAAAATATAATTTTATCATGAAAAATGTTTTTATGGTAATATTTTTGAACTCAAGTATAAATCATAGCCGTAATCTTGTTTCAAAGAAATTTTTTAAAAGATTAAAAACGACTATCCTCGAAAGATAATTTTCAGAATAAATTATCTCAATATATAATATATAAAATACATTATGAAACTATCGGTAACAAATCAGTTGAAATTATTACTAGACACACAATGAAAAACCGACGACCATTTATTCGTTATAGTTTCGTTCGAGCGATTGCTAATAAATCAAATCGTCGAAGATTTATCGCCAGCACCGCTTTAACGCGCTGCGATCGGATAAATCATTGATTTATCTATCAATTTAAGTGGTCCACTGTCTTGTGTCATGATAATAATATTTTGACACTCCCGCAGAGAAATTTTTCAGCGGCGAGAGGAAATTTTACGACGAATACGAAGAGGGAGCTTCATAAAAACGCCCTTAGCCAGGCCGCCGCGATAAAATACCATCAATCTAGATTACTGTCTCTCAAACCATACGAGACTTTTCAGGACTCATTGTTGGAGAAAAATGCGCGTATACATGTCCGTATGAAAAAAATAAAATATACGGGAAGAGACTCTGAGCGCACACGCGCCACATACTATAAAAGGAAATAAGTAAAAAGGGCGAATGAAAGGAATGGAAACGCCGGCCAGAGAAAATATTAGTGACCTCTTTCTGTTACAGCTTAACATGTGTGTGTATGTGTGCGAGAGTGATATATAGATGTGTTCTGGTCATGGAGAATAACATACTTTTGTTATTATCGTGAATGATGAATGGCCTAATGGTGGAAAAGAGCAACCAAAGTGTTAAGACGTCCTCGCCGTTTATAGCGCGGGAATTATTCTGTGATATTTTATCATATAGTCGTAAACGTTAATAGAAAAAATTGTGCAATGTTAAGAATAATATTAAAACGTATATATTTTCCGTAATATTACACAATTTTGCATATTTCGTTGCGGGCATTCAAGGAATTTCATTCATGAGGGCAATTAAAAATACTATAATAGAACTGTTATGTTTAGTTCATTTTTAATATTAGTAACATCATATCAAATTGAATACCTGAAAAAAGTTAACAGTTCCAGTACTATTTGAAAAAATAAATCGTTAACGTTAATGTAATAAAATTTTACATTTGAGCATTGAATCGACAATATGAAAAATATTTTCTTGAAAATGCAATTACAGAATATATCAAAAACAGCTAAATCTAATTTGCGCATTTGTTCAATATATATCATTTCGATTGGCAGTACGCACTCATGACGACTGTCATTAAGGAAACTCGAATAATTAATATAGGTATGAAGGGTTTTCCTGTCGCCCTAATACCCAACTTAATCTTATTAAGCCACCGCTAATGGCTGATTTCTATCGTCGGCCGATATTTAGCTTCAGTCCAATATCTCACAATTACGCACCAATATCGCGCATTGTAATCCAAAACCATGGAATATCGACGAATATTATTCGCGAAGAACCCTAAGTAAAATTAGAATCGATATCCGAACTGAATATAAAACACATATTTCATTCAATCGATAGTTACACTATATTATATTTTATATCGATAAAAAATATCGCGATAAATCAAATTCACACATCGATAAAATTCCTTTTTTTTGCGATCATTCAAAAAGCTCGCACATCGAAAATCACACTCATCGAATTTGCTCACTCCTCGCCCAATAATGACATAATACAATATCGCACAAATGCACGGCGTGGAACAAAAGCCATTTTCACCCACAGATATCGAATAATACGTATATTAAGGTTTGCAGAAGAAAGAAGGCCTCTTTTTTACATTCCGCATATACTGCGGGTGGTGTAAGGAGGCCCTTTCTGAGCTCGTGCGGTATGTTCATGGGGTGGTAAAAGGTGGGCCCTCTTTTTCAGCACTTCCTAACGAAACTGGGTCTTAAGTGTGAAAGGCCTCATTGTGGAGGCAGTAATGGCAGGCATTTGTCTCGGCCGAGATGATTTCATTTCAGACATCGACTTTTGATTGACAATGCACGCTGCGTGGCTGAAAGATGATGGCGGTAAAAAAAAGTATGGAAAAAATGTATAGAAGAATACGCTTTTTCGTAATCACCTCTCCGACGAACTGGAAACAAAAACTTAATAATGTCGGATGAATAAAAGATGTCTTCTATTTTATTTTTGCGTTTTCGCCCTTTTCGTTTTGAGCCGGTTCGTATTAGTTATACGTTCCGTTAATAAAATCAATATGTGAAAAAGAGGTGGTATCATTTTATATCAATCATCGCATTGAATGTTTGCTATCGGTGAATTGGTTGTAGTAATTTTTAAATATTTGTTTTTTTTTTTAATTCCATTTCAACGAAAATAAAATGGAGGGAGAACATGGCGGTTTATTATGTTATAAAATTGAATTATTAGTTTAATATTACAGTTAAAATGCTTCACACCCGATAAATTTTATGTATTTTTCGGTAAACGGATTGTTTTAACAATACGGGATATTACTGCAAAATTAATTAATTGAATTAATGAATGGATATGCATATTAGTGAAATTATTTGAAATCAACACTAATTGTCGTGAATATTCATAATTTTATCGGAAAACAATTTTCATATTTAAATCATGATCAATTCATGCATGAGAGTTTTTATAAACGAAACGTGTTTAGTTGAATTTATTAAATAATGAATATGCACTATTAATTAAATACGTTCTATAATTGGAGCAGAATATATAAAATTAGCACACAAACGACCACTCTTAAATGTACAGCAATTAATCCGACTAATTATATACACAACGAAACACGTAATAACACCCACACTAGCCACACACCAACGGAACGAACACGCAAAATTCCTCAGAGCAAAATTTATTGTATTAAGTTTTTTCCGCGAGCGAAACGCAAATAAAAATATTTCTTCACAGAAAAGAACTTTCGAGAGGAACATCTTTAAAATGTTTTATTATAGATGGCCTGAGGCTTGTGGTGCGGTAAACATTGTTAACACGTGTACATTGTGCCCTATGTTGGCTCTCACTCTCCACTATGGGGTGTATTAAAGGGCTCTGGGGGGTCAATTCTTTGAAGCCTACCTCTATTCTGGTTGCATTCAAAAGTCGACTTTATTGTCATTTTTCCCAACGCCCTCGAAGCCTTTTGTGTTTGACGTTTTGTTGCGGTGACGCCTATCGAGTGAAGCATGTGGTCTACGATTATATTTAGGTATAAAAACCTGTACGAAACTCGTACTATTCAATAATGTGGGTGTACGTGGCCTGTAAATTAAGTAATGAGACTGATTTTTTTTTAAATTTTTATTCAAATAGAATTACAATTCTATACAGTCACCCTCAAAATAACATCCTTCTGAAGCCACACAGCGCTGGAGACGGTTCTTCCACTCCTCATAGCAATGCTGGA
>JAOXNN020000020.1:4585090-4598939 GCA_028571205.2 Hydropsyche betteni | reverse complement strand
CATATGCGAATATATCATATATTGCGTACGTGTAAAGGGATGGAAGGCAAATCGCCAACTTGTTAGAATGACGTTCACACGGTTAGTTGGCAAACGTTGAATTTTTGCGATGTCGAGTATGTTTTATGTAAGATTTTGAGGACAGAATCACTCATGTATTTTGTGAGGTTGTTTTTTTTTTTTGAATAATTTACGCATAAATTTTCGAAAGGTATGATATTTATTGTTGAAATAATGAACTATACTTATATTTGACAGAAAAACGTTAATATTTGAAAGTGAAATAAAAGGAAACGGGTAATAGAGTCAGTTTTGCGCATTAAGCTAGCTGAATAATTTTTCACAATGTTACTTTAGCGAATTACGTAGTGCGCTTTCAAAAGAATTAATATTTAAAACTTTAATACGTTTCTGCACTGTGCAACTTTTCCAGTTTTCCGTAGTGTGGCCTGGGGTTCGTCGTCGAAGTTGTACTGGAAAATAAAATTTTCTCGGACAAAAATTACCACGTTTTTAAAATTTTCTTACGAACGAGAATACATTCGGATGTATTAATGAAAATGAAAGTTGAATTGACATGCCCAGAGGAGGACGACGTAGTGAAGTGGATGAAGATTTTCTGAAAGCTCAAATCGAAACAAATCCAACAATGACTATTGGTGAATTATTCAACAAGATCGGTAAATCTTCGTTCACCATTCGAGTATACCTAAAAAAAATCGGGTAAGTTAGAAACGAGATGTTTGGGTCCCGCACGATCTCACCAACAACAAAAAGACAAAAGTCTCACTATATGCAATAATTTATTGAGAAAAACAGCGGTGTCGTTAGTTTCTTAAAAATGTAATCATCGGAGATGAAAAATGGATTCTTTGCTCAAATTTTGCAAAGAAAAAACTGTGGTTAACCCTTAGAAAAAAAACCGCACCGACCCTGAGATCCAGACTGCACAAAAAAAAATCTTGTACGTATTATAGAATGCAAAAGGAATAATTTATTTTTAGCTTTTGAAACCAGGCAAAACGATCACGGTAGAGTTGTAATATCAACAATTTGATTGTTTGAGTACGGCATTATCTCAAAAAAGGCCGACTGTTAATACTACTATAAAAAGGATCGAATACTCATACAATTAAACTAAATTCATTCATATAATAAAATATAAAGAGAATTTGGATAATTTTTAAAATACGACATACGAAAGAACTCTAGTCTGAATATAATAAACCATCTACCGAACGACTCATCAATTAAAAAATCTTCTCCGTCTTCATCTCCATCATCAAAAATCGAATCCAAAAACAAAACTCCGAACAAATAACAGATAAGAAACGGATTTTCAGCGATTCCTTTCACTCTCCCCGGCCGCTTTATCGCTTCGGGATCGTCACAGCTTCCGACTGCCTTTCGCACCTTCGAAACAAAATAAAACGAAAGCAGCGATGAAAAATAGAAAAAGGAAGGCTCCGAAAACAAACGGCAGGATCGATACACTTCCTGCGACACAATCGGGCAGGACTCCGCAAAGCCGGCTTTCATTAAAACGGAACGGCCGCTTAATGCCCTTTTATGGCCAATCGGGTGCAATTCGCACTTATCCGATTCAAATTCATATATAAGACACTTTGTAAATACAGTAAGTTCTCGACTTACGTGATTAATTCGTTCTGAAGGTTTTCGCGTAAGTCGAAAAGTCGCGTAAGTCGAACAAACCTTAAATTCATTTTTTTTTTAATAATATATACAATAACAATAGACGGTAAAGTTGTATTATTTCTTCTTATAGACCCGTTCAAATTTTGCATAAAGCATATTCTCAGTTCTTTTTGTTATTTACGATCGTAACTGTCATCTCGAAATTTTGAGATTCACTCGATTCATCATCCTATCCATAGAGAAAAACTGATCGGCTAGGCAGAAAAAAAAATGAGTATAAAATCATTTTAGAGGCGGTATTTACTTTGAAAATTTATTTTTTTACAATTGTACATGAAGATTGAGACTAGCGTTAAAGCAAAAAAATTACGCCGTTTGAACAGGTCCTATCGCTCTATCACTTTTTGACTATTGAATGAATCATAATACCATAATCATAATCATGAATCATAAATCGCGTAAGTATGAATTGACTCAAGTCGAATTCGCGTAACTCGAGAATTTATTGCAAATATCTAATAGGCGGTTAAATCGGGTAGCAAGATGTGTTGAGTTGATTGTATGTGAAGTTTCACGGATCGTTTGTTTGTTTGTTTTATTTAACCGATAGTGTTTTGACGCGCGTGTGGATAGTTATTGGATGTTTTTAAATATTTGGGAATCGAGGATTTGTAGATGACGGGTTTTTATTTGTTTTCATATGTAAATGCAGTCCGCGCTTTAATTTAAGCTGATGGTGATTCATGAAGTTGATTCGTGTTCGTTGAAGGTTATTTTTAATCCTGATTATTTTTTAATAAAATAAATTTAAAAGTATAATTTTTGGAGATATTCAATTTTTTCAATAAAATAGTTTGCAAATATAAATAAAAATATAGGACTTAATAAAGATGTGGCAAATATTCAATACATAAATTTAGCGATTGTTCAAGTGCGCAAAATCTAATTTAAAATTTAAAAAATACATGAATAATCATATTATACAGGTGGCTACTGAAAGACTGAAAAGTGTGGAAACTTTATAATTTGATTTTTATATTTCATGTAGATTAAAATAGTTGTACATGATGTCCAATAATGACTAAGAATCATAAGCTTTTTTTATTTCAGTAAAAAATCAATTATTGAAAGTCATAAAATACAATATTTCCGGTATTTTCTCTGAGTTTCAATAATTGATCGTTCATTGAAATTGAAAAACTTGACGAGCTTTACCCGTTGTTGAACATCGTACATATTCATTTAAATCTCCAAAATGATTAAAAATTATGACTTTTCCAAACCCTTCTGTCTTTTAATAACCATATTATAGGTATAACTGATATATCGATATTCAGGTAGTCCTCGACTTACGACGGAGATACGTTCCTGAACTTCGGTCGTTAGTCGAATCTGTATAATAATAATTTTTTTCCGAAGTTTTATTTAATTTTATTGATACAATAATAAAATAGTAAATTAATAACATTTGAAAATCTTTTATTGTTTGTGTCCATAATTTTAATTTTTTGTATTCCTTGTTTAATTAAATTAAAAGCAACAGCCATTTCTTTCAATACGAATTTTTCGAACGGTTCTACGTTCCTCCGTATTTATTTCTCACATCTGCTTGAGATTTATTATTCAATCGAAAAAATATATATAATTTTTTTTCGGTCATAAGTGCGAACCGTCGTAATTCGCACCGTATATAATAAATAAAATATTTTTCTTTATTAAAATATAAATTTTTTCAAATAAGTTCTCGAGTAAAACAACGATTACCATCGCTTGAACAACTAATCACCTATTCGATTCGAGATTATCAAATTCCACGATGATTCAAGAATACAAATACAGTGGAACCCCGCTATTCGTCCACCTCTCTATTCTTACAACTCGTTATTCGCACAACATGTTCAAGTAAAATTTAAATCGCCATTCGTACGATTTTTCGCGATTCGGACTGCCACGGAAGCTGTTGTAGTGAATTAAATTGTGTCCCTGGGAAAATCCATCGATTTGGATGTAGACAGTGATGATGTGGAGGAGTTGATTGTAGATTACCGAAATAAGTTGACAACTGAAGAACTTCAAGAACTACAGAGAGAACAGCAGGAAGTGATTGAAGATGTGTCTTCAGAAGAAGAGAAAAACATTACAACTAAGGAAATTAAAGAATTGTGTCACCATTGGGAAAATATAGAACACATTGTCCAAAAATGGCATCCAAACACAGCTGTGGCGAATAGGAGCGTTAACTTATTTAACGACAACGTGATGGAGCATTTTAGGAGGATTCTAAAAAAAAGACAAAAACAATCAACATTGGATATCTTTTTAATATGTAAAGGACCAAAAATACAGAAAAAAGAATCAAGGGAAAAATCATCTAACGTTTTTAATATAGAAAGTGATGAGGAATTACAGTATTATTACAGAATTACTGTAATACAGTAATCCTTCCCTATAACGATCGTCCTCTTATAACGTTTGCGCCCCACCTCCTATAACGTTATTATTTTCAAATGCATTTAAATTCAATTTTTTTAATCTATTTCGTAATGAATTTGAAAAAAAAAAAAAACAATTAACTCGTAAAAATATCCAAAAAAAATGAAAATATTTAATTTATTAATTTCTTAAATTCCCCCTATAACGTTGAACCTATCTTGACGTTATAGTGGAGATTACTGTATATTACTCGAAATGGGTCTTTATATATTGAGTTTTTATGATAAAAAAAATAAGTTTTTAAAACCCCAACTAGTAAAAATTTCAATATAAACTAAATCAGAATCAATTTTATGACTTTGAAAAAAAAAACGAACTTTCCGATATAACAACCACAAACTGGCAAACGTAGTTTTAACCGCAATCGCTCCACTCGAGCAGCGACTGCTGCAAACTAACAAAGTAGCGATCGTCGAGATTTAATTGGGGAACACCTGACACACAAGCACCAGTCAGATGAATATATGCTAAATGCGGATTTCATAGCTCGCGAAAGCTGCGACAAAGCCGAACGAGAACTATTAACGGATACCCGACCGAAACGCCGAAACTTTAAATTCGAGCTTTCGCGCCCGAACTTTCCGGCGCTCCCTCCTCTTAAACTGAACGCCGAACTGGGACAGAGCTCCTGAACGTTTCCGAACTGCATAAGGCCATATTTGAATTTCATGAGTGTTGACAAATCTCCAGATTACGGTTTAGCATGCACGAAGTTAAAACTTCATACGAAGAAACGAGCAATTGATTAGAAATCTTTTGATAATTCAGACTTTGTTGAGCTCAGGCAAATCCGCGGCAATCTCAAAGCCGAAATAAGCTTTTGCAAAAGGCAGAATAGGAATTATCCCGAACCGGGAGCGACTAATTAACGGTCTATCGGCGCCCCGCGGGAGTATCAATCGCATACCCACGACCGAGATACACGTATCCGTATTGCGAATAAGGGAAAGGTAACCGTACAGATTTAATCGAGGCTCAAGTTAACCGTAAACACACAAAGGCTTCGACGACGATCGTGCTTTATCTATTCCCCGGTGACTTAGGAGCTTTCTTCTCCGCTCAGACTATTTATAATAGTATGGGAGACGAGAGCAATCGAGATCTGTCTCGAGTGATTCTCCCATCAATGCAGGCGCCGGATAAAATACGGAGGAAATGCGTCTGATTGTAAAAATGTTATTTTATCTATATATTTTTATTTTTCATCGAATGGTGTTTCGCTTTGATGAGAATACACGAGCGAAATTCAAATCAGAAATCTTCCCGCAGTATTATTACGCGATCGCATAGTAATATCGGTCCGATGTGAATAATTTAAATGGAAATAAAATAAAATAAACATTTCGTTGACTTATATAATATATATTGGAGTGTTTCTCGAGAAACGTACGCAATTCGGGTTCAGTGATTAACTTTTTATCATTGTTTCGTTGGGTAAATTGTTTTATTCGCCTAATTGGCGCATTTTATCTATTGTTAAGTTATAATGACGGTTATGTCGATTTCGGATTGAATATTCATGAAAGTCGGTCGTTTTGTTTCGATATCGGAGTTTCAATTATTTCTTAATAGGCTTTTTCCAATCGATAGCGAAAATCGGTTTGTAAATTATTCAGAGAAAAATTTGAAATACGCATTGCAAAAAAGTTGATTGGAATCAGATTATTAAGCATTTTTGATTTACGTCTATTCAATATATAATATATAAATTTAGGTCAAAATAAATGGAAATTTTAGAAATCAAATTGAAATTCCGTGCGCACAATAACCGTAAATTAATACAACCAAAAGTTTTTATGAATATTTACTTCAGCAGTCCGGCATAATTGCACGATGAAATTTCACATACCTGAAACAATTAAAACAATAGATTAATACTCAATCACGCAAAATTCAACATTAAACATACAAAATTTATAACCACAAAATGTCATCAACTATGAAAATACTCTTTGATCAAAAATTACACAGAATTTTCAATGTCAAAAACATTAACTCAGAAATAATTTGATAAAAAATTCACAGACACAACGAGACGCGTATCATCCATTTTTCATAGAAGATATGAATTATGAAAAGGGTAAAAACTTCGATTCGTACTTTTGCGGTGTGGACTCATATAAATGTACGATATTATTTTTTGCAAAGCACGCACGTAAATAAACAGACATACACGCATACAGAGTATTCGGAAACAATTGTTAGCCCTAGGCATGTTTACGAACATTGTATCACTTTTTCGCATCGTTTCGCAGACGTATCGAATACTTTTTTATTATATTGATTCTCCGAATCCACTTTTTCGGGCATTCGATGCTTGTCGTCGATGGATTGGAAGTTTGTAAAACAAATCGTTAAAACGATGATTGAAAAATAAATCTTCAAAAAAATAATTATTTAAATATTTTTAAGGTTGTGTTGAGTGACACGTGTCAAATTAATCCGAGTGAGCGATTTCGATCCAGAGCAGAATTTTAAGTAAATCGTGCGTGAAATTTTAATTAGATCTCGGATTAGCGGAGATTTGCGGTCGAGAATTATGTCTCACTCTGCTCATTTATCCATTTTCATTTAATATTTTATAACAGTTACAAAAATAAAAGCGAAACATGTATCGAATATAAAATCGAAATTGTTAACATTAAACTGATAATAAATAAAATTTTATTTTTAGCGAAATTACGCATCGATATTGTTTTTCACATCACAATTGAATTCAAACAATTGACTCAATTCTATCAAAAGTGAATCGCTCCAAAATAAACATAAACCGAAATACCCATAAAAAAAAACCATTTCATACGCCACGAAAGGAAAACGTTACGCACAACGAACCCGCAATACATTTCCCCCACAAAAGTGGAACGTCGAAAAAATATTCCGGAAAAAATCCTCAAAGGCGAAATTTGCGGCTTCGCATAAATCAGGCCGGCTAACTGTGAAGTGTCACGAGCTTTTCCCATAGTCCAGTTTCTTCCATCGAAGTTTTGGTGGCTTCTTTGTTTGGAACAGATACAGAGGGCCGTTTCTATTCTGGGACACGGATCGATACGGTACGCGTCCTTATTTACGGCCCCTTTTGACCCTTTTGGTGGGAAATTATATGCGAAATATTAATTAGGAGGTTGCCGTGCCCCGAAAGAGTGTTGGGATGGTAGGCGGTGTCGAAAGGATGGAAGTTTTTCGATTGGTTGTTTGGTTTGTGTGAGTTATGGTTGTTGATTTTAAATTTTGGTATTGCTCGAGGCTTAATTAGGATGGGGTTAGTTCAGCTGGGATTTTTCGATGAAAAAGTGATTGTACGCAATATATCTTTTAATATATGCTGATTGTTTGAAAATGTTTGGTTTTCATAAAAAAACAAATATAACAAACGTAAAAAATTTAATTTAAATAACGTTATTCAAATAATTGAATTGATTAAAATTTAATATATCTTTTGTGTTGAAAGAAATAATTTTTTATGCATGATACTTTATACCGTATAAAAATTATTTATACACAATGAAAACTTTTTATAGAAAAAAAAAACAGTTTTTCTTTTCATCTTGTCAGCCTTTTAAGCTCAAAGTAGAGTTTTGAAAGTTTGTTAGCAATTTATTACCCCAGTCTATAATTTATCGTTTTTTTTTGGAATAAATCGCTTCTAAAATATTACGAAAGTCATCAAAAACAAAAATAAAATGATAATAACGGCTACGTGCCACAATAAAATTGTTTTTAATTTTACTCCGCGTTCGTTAAGGCTAATCTTAAATTCGATAAAGAAGAGCGTACGTGACCGAAATACCATTTGATGTTTACTGCCATTGAAAAGAAAAGAAAATTTTAATTAAAACTTAGCTCGTTGTTGCTGATTATAAATACAACAAACAGATGATAATTCAAGCGGCGACACAATGCGCAGGGGCGACATAAAATTAACTCCTAATTTCATATACACTGACTGAATAAATAAGTCTACGACTGAAAATTTCGAAAAATTCTAGCATATCATATTCAAAACACAATTAAAAACACATAAATTCGCAGCGCAGATTCAATTTGCCATCGGATCTATCTCGAAACGTTCAAAATGGAGCGCGCCGCTTTAAATTGGTTATTAATTCGAGAAATGCGCTTCCGGCGAAAGCAAAAATTAACGACGTTAACGAGACCGTTAAGTGCTTTACGATAGACGGATGGCGCGTTAGTAATTAAATCTCGTACACGTTCATTTAATACGTAACGCGTATGATGTATAAGGGGTGCAAAATCAAAAGTCACTATTCGCAAGTGAATAATTTTTTTTTAAAACCATCAAATTCGAATGTCGAATCAGAATGAATAAATTTTTAGAATCAAACTATTTCTCAGGTTTTGATTATAAAATGCAAATGTTTCGGTTTCGATTAACATTAAATTCAACGAGACTCGGTTCTGCGGCCCTCAAATGTTATGTGCATGACACGCAACGTAAGTTTTAAACGCGAAAACCGCACACCGGTACCCGTAAAACGCTTTACAGCCGGAGGACGATAAGGGTCACAAAAACGACCCGGCCAATATTGTTTCTCAAACATTCAGCCATATAAATGCTTATCGCGGCGCGGCCTTATTAAGGCCGTATAACGAATTTCGCATCGCCGGAACGCATACTAAAGTATCAACGCAGATAAGGAAGACAATCGACGGGCGTGGCGTGATTGTGTTTCAGAAATGCACGTTTTCTATGCTCGAATATACTTTTTAAGTCGATTTAAATCCGTTATACTTCGACCGCGGATTTAACAATATTAAAATTTCTTAAAGAAGAGGTTAGTTTGTGAACAAAGTATCACGTGAAAACGACGAAGTTTTAAACAAGAACTTTAAGTCACATAGGAAAAAAATAATACTTTTCCATTTATCGGGATAAATCATTCAAAATATTGAAAATTGATTATGTTTCAATAGATTACATTAATTCATGATGTATATTTCCAGTTTAAAATTTTTTATCAACTTTTTAAGCGTTTATCGAATCAAGGACAGTCTATTACTTAACAATTTTAGTGAGTTTTTTTTCGGCGAACGAAGGCATTCTTTTACCGCAGACGTATTAAATTTACTCCTGTAGTGCCGTCGGAAAGCTGAAGTTTAATTAAAAAGTTTTGCATCCAGACAGTCGGAATTACGACTGGAGGCGTCCCGCCGGCGATGAACTGCTCATCCAGAACTTTCCTCCGGGACTAAGAGATTCCGGCAGCGGGAAAAATTCGTATAAAATCCAGGGACTTTCCTCTCGTCCTTATTGCGAACCCTTGCCCGCTAAGACCGTCCGGTTTGTTTCTGCGAGAAGATTTTAAATTTAAACCCCGGATTTTTCATTAAATCGAATCGGAGGCTAGATTTGACGCGAACTTGGTGCGTTTATACATTGTTTAATGTTTGGTTAAAGATAATCACTTCGGTTAACTTGTGCGAATTAAACTTCGAATCGTTGTGCGCTGATAAGGC
This sequence comes from Hydropsyche betteni, assembly GCA_028571205.2. NCBI lineage: Eukaryota > Metazoa > Arthropoda > Insecta > Trichoptera > Hydropsychidae > Hydropsyche > Hydropsyche betteni. The sequence continues at coordinate 4,589,312 of JAOXNN020000020.1, read as the reverse complement.
GTTTAGTGCCTCAACTATACATGTTATTCGACGTGGAATAAACTGTTAGTTATGCACAATACGATGTTTGAATTCAATACGAAAACAACAGATATATGGAATGATATATAAGGAATAACATTTTATTGCGCAATTCAAAAATATAATGTTTAAGATTTATAATACAAGAATATGTAATGCCATATATCATATATATTTTCATATGTCATATATATTTTCAATACGAGGTTGGCTCTCGGATAAGGAATATAGCATAGACCCCCAATATTTGATGGGGAGACCTTGTCCTGCAGTGGGCACAAAAAAGGGTCGACAATGATGATGATGATATCATATTTAATTTATTAGAATTAAAAAAAAAATTATTTTGAATAATGCATGAATTCAAACAGAGATGAATTTGCACTAACTACAAGTAAACCCTCGAGCGTTTCGCCATAACGTTGAGGAATAGTTGAGGTGAGAACTCCGCATAACGATGCACAAGACCAGCGATATAACACCGAATAATATAGCACACACACAACTACTGCACGACACAAATTATATAACATATCTCACACATATATCGATGCATCCGATGAAGCAGGTGGTGCACAAAGCCGAACCAGATAAAATACTTCGACTTTGGCGCTCGCATAACTCGCCAACAATGGCCCGAATGCCAACCGTGCAGTTCAAACTTTGCCGGTTGACACGTCTGGAGATATTTCAATACGACGGGCGAAATTTTGTAAACATCTGTGCAGTGGTAGAGGAGAGTTTTCGGTGACGTAGACATTTGCGGGGCTTCGGCTTGTTGCCGAGAAGCCTTCCATGTCGGGCGTCAATGAATAGAAACGTGGACGGAACGGCGGTGTGATTTCGCGAAATCAGCGCGAAGTTCTAGACTGTGATAATTAAAGGCTGTGTGTGTGTGTTGAGTGAGAAAATATCGCGAAATGTACGTGTGAAGGTAATGACGCGATAGAAATAGAAGATAATTTTTAACCCGTTTCTACCACTTCGTATAATTTCAGTTATGAATTCGTGAAAAAATACTATTATTATTATTATTATTATTATTATTATTATTATTATTATTATTAAAATATGGATTTATGGTTATATTTCTAAAATTAGGTATTAGTATTATTTTTTAATTCCGATAAAAATTAGTATTCGCGCATCGTTTATCTTCGTAATTGTATAGGTTAAAAATATGCGTTGACAAAATCGGCTATAAAATAAAAACGAATGTATCTTATAAAAAAAATCTTGAAAACTAAATTATGAAGATTGACTTAATAAAAACTGAAAAAATAATTTATAATACATATTATAACTCGTATCCGTTTTTAGTTTAGTCAAATTTTTCATATTGCTGTAAATTCAACAAATGTTAAAATGAATGAATCATTGATTAGTAATAAAAAGGTATATGGGAAGAGAAATTTTTCACTTTTCTGATTCTAAAGATATGATTATTTTTACACCCACTGGTATCTATCTGACAGATGTCATATGAGAAACGGAGGGTTAATGGAATGGAATATACTATCGGTATTTATGCATTTCGAAATATGATAATATTCATCACGTTGTCTCCTATATAATATTCATTCAGAACAAGTCAATGCCGTTATCATAGAAACTTTAGGTAATTTTCATTATTGCAAATGTCGATTACATAATGAAGGAAGGTAACTTCCAAAGATTTTGAATATTGAAAATCATCAATGATCTCAAATCAATGATATTCTATTACATTAACTGTTTCTAAAACTTATACGAAAACCAATATATTAAAAGATAACATAAAATATTAAATAATACAAAATTTATTCACACAACGAAATGTTATACTGGATCATAAACGCCTGAAAAAAATGCAAAAATGACGTGGAAAAGCGTCTTCGCGCGTAACGCGATTCTCGATTCACGCATGACGTACGCACGGGAATTTCCCGGGAATTTTCTTTGCGCCTTTTCCTCGGGCACGAAACGGGACGGACACCACGTACAAAAGGGAACTTTATCGACCCTTTGGTATAACATCGAGTCTATTTCGCGTTACGTTATACGTACGTTGTAAGTGACGTGCGCGAATCTGCCTTAGACTACGGAATTTACGACGCGTTCGTGAAAACACAGCGTACAGTTTAGCCTTAAATGCTTCTATGTGTGTGTCTGTGTGCATGGGTGTGTGAATATGTGTTCGCTTAAAGTTTCTAAGCGCGAAGACTTGCCAAAATTCGTACAAACAACGCCGCTTTGTGTCCTTCGTGCTCAGCTCGAGTTTGAAATATTAGATTTGGCAAAAGTGCAAGCGGAGAACCGCACGTTTCGAGCATTTGAGAAGAATAGTGGAATTGAAAGAAGTGGTTTTGGCGGAATAATGCATTTATATTGACGTGCAAAAATATAATATATATTATAAATTTTGTATTCAAAAAGGAAGAAAATTAAATTAAAATATTAAATTTTTAAGATTAAAAATTTTCTGAAAAAAAAACTATGAGTAAAATATTATACATAGAATATAATAGATGTATAAAAATGATTCAAATTTCATTCTGTATTAATGCGAAAAATACGACGAAAAAACGAAGACGCGCGAAAAACATTGGCTTATCGCGGCTTTCGGGAATGGAGCAATTTTCCAATCCCGTTCCCATTCCGTTGCCGAGCACAACAAAAACTTAAACCATAAAACAGTACCGAGTCAGACTTTTCTCGGTGATTTTTTTTTCATAGCCCCCGATCCGAATCCGGATTTATCGTCTCGATCTTGGCGAGAGCTCTTGTCCCGGCGCGAAACTCTAGCAATAAAGCCTCATTTCGGAAATGCGACGACGTAAAAATTATTCGACTCCGAAGTTATATTCGACCTTTCGTCGAAAGCCCTATCGGTTCTGTCATCGTGTCGAATTGAAAGATTCCGAATTTGGCGCGATTCTCCTCAGGTTTTTCTGACATAATTCATTGGCGCGGCGAGATTCAATTGTCCGGAAAAGCGATAAGGCTTTATGTTGCGCGCTATATATAAATGAAAAGTGTTTTATGTTTCGAGGATGAAGGAGATCAGTTTGTTTCACACGCATTTTAACGACGCCGCTTGTTCGTTCTTAAATTAATATTTCACGGTTCGGAGATTCGAGCGCCCTTTCCGTTGCTAAGACAATACGAAAATTATCAGGCTTATATCGAACGCTATGTTAACTTTAAAAACAGAGCCCTTTCAGTGCGAAAGAACAAAGTGGCTGATGGTCTTTCGAATGCGGAGGCCTATTCACTAAAAGAGTGAGAGAGCAGCTGGGCGAAAGATGATGAAATATTATTAAGCGGATAAAATTAGATTAGGTATATATTCAACGCTTTCCAATATTCCGTCTTTGATCCGAGAATTAAACAAGCCCTTCACTTTTTAATCAGTGTTCAAAAGGCATTTCGGGCATAATTCTGTTATGAAAGGCACAAAATTGGCAAATTAAATTGCGCCGCTCAAAGAATGTGTATCGATAACGAAAAACTCTCGCGTATGTTTTGGAAATGTTTTAATTAAGTGTACATGAAAAACTTTGAAGATGGTCTGAAAATAAGAACACGAAAACCCTTCCTCTTCTTTTAAAATGTAGTGGTGTAAAATGTATATAGTTTATTCATTATAAATTTTTCTATGATATATTTTAAAATCGATGTGTTTATCTGATGAAAGGAAACGAGCTTTATTCCATGAACATATTAAAAATGTATAAGCACACACGAGTACATAAATACACTTTACGTACGCTGGTAATTAATTATTGAAGTATTCGCATCGCCAGTTATTGAACAGCAACGACCTTAATACTTAAACAACAACTAACAGCTTGACAACTTCGTCAAAATATTATAAAGGGCGCCTCAGCTAATTCCGTAAATATATGTACATAAATTTAGTTACATAATAGTAGATGTTGAAAATCTTTTATAAAAAATATATATTGAGCTCATTTATTTAAAAATAAATATGAAAACATTAATCATAACATTAAAAGACAATTTGATAACGATCTTAAAGATTGAGTGTCAACTTTGTTGTTATAATCACAACAGCTACGTCACTTGACAACACCAAATCTAAGTTAAATAGTATATAGTAATATTTTATAATTAAACAATTTATCGATTTCCAAATAACTTAAACATTTCGCTAGAAAATAAACATGTAATCTATAAATTTCAAATATGTCTGATGTCA
>JAOXNN020000020.1:4554443-4584990 GCA_028571205.2 Hydropsyche betteni | reverse complement strand
TTTACATACTAATAAATAATATGTAAAAAAAATGGAGTTCAAAATGTTTGTAGTTTTTTTTTTATTCCACTCAGAAACACGCCTGAAATTTAGGCTTCTAAAGTAGAATACCCCCTTAACAATGTATGAAAATATAAAATCCTTTATGATAAAAATCGATATATTCATTAATGATTTAAATTCGAAAACAATGAAATACTTCCGTTTTTAAAAAAATATTTTGAAACATCAGTTAATTTAGAAATCAATGATAAAGCAATTAAACAGTATTTATCGTGCTTAGAAGAAATAAAGATGCAGGAAAATTCAAATTTTACCCCCTCTTCCTATGAATTTTTTTTGTGAATATTTATAATTTGCCTTTTCTATAAAATACTATATATTTTTTGATGTGTCTTATTTTTTTTGGAAGTGTCCTATATTTTTTATGGCTTAGTTTGAAATGTACTATATTTTAAAAAACCCAATAATGAACGTATTGCTAAAAAAAGTAATATAGGAAAATTCAATCCCTACCCACTCCCCTACGAATTTGTCTAATGAATAATCATCTTTTGCCTTTTTCATAAAATACAATATTTTTTTAATGTGTCCTATATTTTTTATAGTTTAGTTTGAAAAATACTATATTTCGCCGAAAAAATGGTTGGCAACCCTAGTGACTCGCCACATGGATTTAATAAAAAAAAAAATCAAATTTGACCCACTTGGGAAAAAGGTTCGCCATCCCTGGTCTAGACTTTAAAAATATGAAAAGAAAAAAAAAAGATTTTTTTCGAATTTCTAAACTAGAATACCCCCCTTAAGAGGTCGGTAATATTTTACTAATTTGCTTTGCACTGTGTTATAATCACAACAGCTACGTCACTTGACAACACCAAATCTAAGTTAAATAGCATATAGTAATATTTTATAATTAAACAATTGATCGATTTCCAAATAACTTAAACATTTCGCTAGAAAATAAACATGTAATCTATAAATTTCAAATATGTCTGATGTCAATAGCTGACGTGGAAACTGTGAATATTTCATCATTGTATAATTATGATACAATTTGGTATTTGCCCTAAGCCTACAAAGAACTGTATAAAACCCAAACAAAATCAAACAGAACAGAATATTAGAATAATAGAACAGAACAGAACATTAGAATATAACATTATATATCATATAACATTACTGAACAGAACAGATCAGATCAATCGTGTCTTGCCGACCGTAAGCAGACTACACTGAGCGTTTCTATCAACAACCCTTTGGACCTCTACCTGAACACCCCTTTTGCTGAGATAACAATTGGTGGCTGAACGGTGGGATCGACTAACTGGATCTTCATCGTTCACCCCCACCCTTATAACATTTTATGTGTATGAACAAACTAGTATGTTTATATACATTCGAAATTGGCAAGTTTTAGTGTACTCTAAAGGAATAATGAACACGAAAACTATTCTGTTTATACACCTTCTAAGAAGCTGTAGTCCAATTGTTAGTGTGATACGACAGTATAAGTTGTTTTTCAATTTGCACGCAGATAACGGTCTTATACTAAATATCAATAAGGTGGAAATTGATAAGTCAATTAACGATCGAGAAATACATGAAGTGCCTACTCCTTGTGTTAGATTTAACTTAGAGAGCTTGTTTGGAACAAGTTTTTACAACTCAAGCTAATCCAAACTAACCCAAGTATGACACTTATGATGTCTGTTTTTAGTTTAGACGCTAGTTGCAGTGTTTAGACCTGTTTCCTACATTTGATTTTTACATGTACTAACGCGAATCAAAACGTGTATAAACGAACTGGTTTACTTATGAACATGCAAGTTTATATGTTGGTAAAGTTGACATTCAAACTAAAATCGATAGTTTGTGTATACTCAAACTAGTATAAATATAAAAAACTAAAGTGAATATTTGAACTGCAACATCGATATAAAAAGTTTACCAAAACTTTAAATAAAAGATCTTTCACCAATTTCAAATATATTCGCTCGAAATTCAAACACAAACAGACGATAATAAACGCAATCAGCCAAACCTCCCCGTCATAATAAGACGACGTAAATTGTTTTCAATGGATAATTTCTCAGAATTAATAACGAGACTCTGTCCGAGACGGAGATCATAAGATCCCGCAGTCTTGGAAATATCTCGGTTCCGTGGGCATTATTAATCACGCGGGCCGTTTACGAGGCTCGTCCACAATTTCAACCGCTTCCCTATGGCCGCTCATATTTCACGCCGGAGTTCCCCGGGGAGGGCTCCGAAGATGGCCAGGTCGAGGAATCGACATGTACTCGGTCCAGGTACACGGGCCGAGCAGCCTTTCGGGACACGTTCGTTCTTCAAAAGTTGCACGTGAGCGGCTTGTATTTTAATTTTATGGTCGAAAATCATTTTCATGGTGTATGATGTCGGATACAAAACAATGTTGGAAGTTTGGATGTTTTAAAGCAGGGGATATTTGGATATGTTGAAGTGGGGGTTGATAAGCTTTCGAGAAGGGCTAGATCGGAAAAATTTGAGAGTCAGCGGGTCGGATGGCAAATTTGAAGATATTTATATGGGTTTCAAATAATGATTAAAAAATTGGCTTGAAATTTTGAAAAGTTAAAACTAATCGATATCAAAATGGTTATTTGAAAATTTAAGAGCTTGTTTAAAAAAAATGTATGCAAATAATATAAAAAAATAAGTATCGATGAACAGCATCGCAGACAATTTTTTCGTTTTTATCAATTTAATCTATACTATCGATAACAATGTGAAATTTTCTAAAATAAATAATTTTGGAGAACAGTCACTTCCAATTGAGTCTGAAAAAATCTTTTCAATTGTACAGATAAATGGGTTTTGGAATATGGAAATCTTTTTCGCACATTTATACCAAGACTGGAAAAACGCTTCTGTAACAGAAATTTGAAAATAAATTAAGGAAATACATGTGCTGTAATTTTTTTGTAGTATGAGAACTTCTAAATTGATTCTTTTTTTTAAATTTATTTAAGTTTTTTTGTAAAAACGATATTATCTCGCGGACTGAATTGGAGACAGGCAGGCGGGATTTGGCCCGCGGGCCGGAGTTTACCGATATTTGCGTTGAAACTATAGAAATCAATAAAACTGGTATATTAATAAATATAATCTTTTGGGCATAGAAAATATTATATATAGCCTCATTTCAATATCGATTGACGTAAAGCAAAGTTACGCACACACACGCGACATTAACATCCAATTACCCGGCAGAAACGAGCAAATTTTCCTCGAATAACAATCGCGAACTAATTCGCACTTCACACGCGTACAATAGTTGAGTTTCGCTATCAGCGAGAAAACGCCGAGTTCGACTAGCGAGGTGCGAAAGCTCGAAAATTTCCATATGAAAGTTCACCAGTATCCCGATACGAGAACGTACCCCCCCGGCAGTATGTTAAACACTTAATTCGACACGTGTGACGTTAAAGTTTATCGCCTGTAAAAACGACGGCGCCCCATTTCCCGGAATTGTTTCGGGAAATAAAGAAAATCCACGTACGCGAGCCGTTATATGGGTATGAGTACCTGTACAGGACACTGCGTGGGTATTACGTGTAGGTAGTGTTTTGTGTAGTCGTAAAAATAAGCCCAGGCCGCTTCTCGGGTTATTGCCACTACTAGAATGGTGAATTAATGTCGCTATCGTTTGCAAAACATCGCTTCTTTGCCGCTATTTTAGGATACAACGCAATTATGTTAGTACCCGGTTTTCGTCCCGTGCGAGTTGGCATTGTGATATTTTATTCATGGAAAAAAGGCGAGATTTCGTCTCGGTTATGGAAAGGACTCGCATGCGTGTGGACGACGCGAAGACATTCTAATGTCTTTGTTATATGTAAATGTTGGATAGTAAATAATATAATATATTATTTTATACCGTATTTGGCAACTCTCCTCTATCGTTGGTCGCCAATTATTTCAATAACATTAGCCGTGACGTTAATTTATTTAATGTCACTTATTTTGAATTGATGACGATTTTTTGGCCACCATGACGATGTGGGGTGAATAGACATATCATGTATGCTTGTATATTCTTGTAATATTTATAAATATTATAAAAGAATACAGTCAACGATTCGGATCGCAATATTTTGAAAAACTTAAATATTTTTTTATTGGTATGGAATAAAAAAATATATACGGATATTAAAAACCTTTTAAGGCATATCTATTTAAAGATTATTTTTTGATCGCTCGATCATCCATATCAGATATTTTCGTACATTGTTGACAACTTTGAACTATATAAATAATAAATATCACAAAAATAATAAACTAAAAATAAAATCAAATATAAACCAAACCACAACTGTTCAAATTGCACATTACACTACCACAAAACGTCCATGTTCTCCCACCGCACTTTGGCAACAATGAAACAAACTTAGTTTAATATCGCTCAGCTCTAGTAGATACGTCTCGTCCAATACATATCGCGTGATGAAAGTTTAATGTGAATAACTCTATCGATCATTTAAGTGTCGTTATAAAAACACACCACCTAGTCATGAAAAAACTTTCTCCAAAGTGAGATAACTTCGTTTGGTATTAAGATTCGCCCGAAACTTATACGAAAGTTTTTGAAAATTGTGCGCGATAGCAATTCGAATTGTAATCGTAATATTTTGTTTAGAGATGGTACAATGGCAATATTAAAATGTAATCGATTTGAATTGCGTTTGTTATGAGGCTTTAGGAAATTGTGTAAATATTCAAGTGAGTATTCAGTCGGAGTGTGTTGTATTTTTGAATCATTGAGGTTGAATGGATTTTATTTTCATTAGTGTAATAGAATTTGAAAAATTTACTTCTTAATCATACTTAAATAAAGTACCGATTACTCTAGTGGAACTTTTCTGATTAATGAAAGCATTTAATAATTAAAAAGTTATTTTATAGTCTAAAAGGTACAAACGTAATAAAGTAGACTATTGAGATACAATATTTGCATTTTATAACAACTTGAATAAATTGAAGTTAAAGAATTCAAACCGAGAACATTTTTACATTAAACTTCAACCATAAATTTTCATTAGCACTTGCGTAAAACTTGAAATTATTCAAACTGAACATTTAAATAGTTCGATTAAGCAAATTCCTCGCGATGCGCTCTGAAAAAACACCACGAATAAACGCGAGTTCGCAACAATTCTTGCTTTTAAATACCAAGCGTCATTTTTATTAATATTCACCGAACAGCAATCGTTCGATATCTTTCCATAGCGGAAACATTTCGTCCTTTGAGACTGCCATAGACTTCAATCGCAGCACCGAACATATCATAGACACACACAGAAACCGAAATGAAATGGATCGGTTCGCTCTCCGCGTCGGTTCGCCGGTTCCATTATGTGTAACTTTCGAAAGTCAGACACATATACATTTAGTGAGTAACCGGAGCCGAATGTAAAACATTTCTGATATGAAACCGTTGAAAAAGCTTCGGAAATGGCAAACGTTTGCAGGGTATTACATATTTTTCGACTGCTCCGCATCGTATATATGGAAAATTTCGTCTATTTCGATCCATTAGCGAGTCGATTCGCATTTTTTCGCTATTTTGGAAAGTCGAGAATTCGAATTGGAGTGTTCGATTCGGGTATTCAAGTGTTCTGATATTGGATCGGAACGGTTCGGAATGATGAAATTTTGCGCGAAATTCAAGCGAAAACCGGGCTCGAATCTTTCAGAGTTTTGTGAAAGATTTCAATTAACATTTAATTAAGTTTCGAAAACAGTGTCGAGATTTCAGCGAGCACAAAGATTTTGGCATAAATAGAAAACTCAGCGACAAAATTCCTACCATAAAATCAATACAAAATGATAGTACATTCTAAGATATTTATTTGATCAAATTTTTATTTTACAACACATCGATCAAAACTTTCATCTCACATCGAACCCTATACGAGCCGAACGCTCAAAATTTTTACACGAACCAAAAACGACACATCTCTTAATCGCGCTTATAAAACCCGAAAAAAAAACATGTGACCGTTTTAATATGAATTCGGCGAATATGAAGGAATTTGCGGAATTTTATTAAGCGGCCACGGGGACAAACGCTCCTCAATACATGTGAGCTTTATTGAAAAGGGTCCCGGTGATTGAGGTCGACTTATTGAATTCGTCGACGAGTCGCGGTATTTGTTTTTCGTGTATACATACCGCCGTTAGTTTGACGTCACTTCTCCTTCTTCCCCTTTTGAAAGTTGGTGTGTTGTTGTCGATAAATCGTCAACGTACTTGCTGGGACGTCGTCGAAGACGCAGTGCGGAAATTCGACGAATTGGCTGGGTTTGTTTGGAAAATTGTGTCAGTCCCATAAACGAGAACTCGTTTAGTTTGCGAATCGTACGGTTTATATCAAGTAGATCACAATTTGGAATTGTTTAACCACATTTTTACTAGTTATGTAGTTAATTTAAAAAAATAACCTTCACATTCAGTGATTCACAATCAATTTGATTGAAATATTAGAATAAAATTCACAACAATTGCAAATTATTGTTAAAATATTCAATAATCAAAAAAAAATACATGTCAATGTTCAAAAAGTTAGAAAGCGTTCCGACGTTCGAAAATAAATTCACGAATCTGAAACCTAACCCATTCTAAAGTTGAATACGAACATTGAAAAAGCGTTCCGACGTCCGAAAATAATTTCACGAATCTGAAACCTAACCAACGAGCGCATGGCGATGAACCAATTAAAAAACGATATTTTACAAAAATTCAACGAACGCATCATGCTTCACACTACCTAAACTCAAATTCGTTCCCGAAGACAACAGCGGACAAGAAAAAAACCACTTACCCTCCGCCGACCGGAGCATCCATCACTATCGAGCTCGAGCAAAACGAACCGAGAGCGCGAAATGTACGTGGCCGAGACCGAGAACGGTCGATTTTCGACACTTTGGAAATTTATGACGTCTGAGTCGGCCGTGCGCCGCCCGAGTGCTTATCTCTTCCAGCCGTGGAAGGACGTGACCCGGGTATTACAATGGTGCCGCTTTTTATGATTTCTGGGAGTCGGTGTACGCGTGTGTTGAGGCGAATTGGATCGTGAGCTTATGAGGGAAGCTCAGCAAATATGGGAGTCGTGGATGATTTTGAATGTCGAAAGTTAAATATTTTTTTGTACATCGAATACCCTTTTCAGTGGTGGTAGTTTTTCGATTGTTATCCTGCGAATGTTTGTTCGTGCCGCACATTGTTTTGATAGTATGAAAACAATGAATAGAATAACAAAATATGCGAGCGTTACAATATTTTTGTTCGGAGTATATAAAATGAAAAATAAACATATCGAAACGTATAAAGAATATATTAGTTTTTTTTAAAACTATGCCGTTTTGCGAAGTTAGTCGAGGTTCCCTCGGACATACACAGTACATACATTTATGTGTGCACGCACAACCCAATCATCCGTAAGGGAATGTCTTATCGTTATTGGGCCAAGCCTTGACTTCGTGCCTGGTGAACGAAATTAAGGCCGAAAATTCACTGTCTGTGGAATATCTCGCGCGAAACTAAATCGAATATTTCCTTATATCTTACAGTATCCACCTTGGTGCACTTGTGACAAATTGACTCAAGCTTTTTGATTAAATGGGTCAAATTTTCGCTATAGAATATATATTGTTATATTTTATGGCGTAATTCGATGCAATATAATATTTTCAATCGATTTATAATTGTATGATAAAAATTTGTAGATGCGCAATTTTTTCGCACGAACTTACCGCAATGGCGTATTTGATGAGATTGGCTCGCGCATTCGACCGGAACCACTTTTCATACATTTAAAAAAAGGAAAACGAGCGAAAGAAAAAGTTACGAAATCGAAGCGGCGAACGAAAAAGAACAAACGACGAAGAAACCAAAAAAGTACAAAAAGCCGGAATTTTTTTCGGCTCTTTCTAGCGAACAATTTGCGGCCAACGCAATTCCTAATCAGATTACGAATCCTTTTGCGTACTATCCGTATAAAGAACAAGTCTATTCGTATTTATTTCCGCGTACATCACTCTATTCTAAAAGAAAGTGCTTGTATTTTATTTTATATTTATATTTATGTTGTACGTATTTTTCTGAGAATTAATATTATATATGAAAATTCAATAATATGAAAAGATATCACACGAATTTCATGCACATATATTTACGATATCGTATTATACCGTCACAAATTTATTTTATACCTCTATTTTCGTAAAAAAGTCATAAAAAATAAGCCCCTTTGTGCTTGAAAGTCATTTCCTTGCATTGATTTCCACTCAACGTCGGAAGTGTGCGTATGCAAAAAAATGAAAATAAATGTAAAAAACTCGTCTCGTAAAATTTTCCTTTTAAGCTCAGCGCCATCCTTTGATATGAGAAGAATTTAAGCAAAGTTAAATTTCACGCACATATTTTCCACTGAAACAAAATTCATGTATACTCTCTTTAGAGAAAAACAAGATTTATCCACTAAATAAAATTCAATAACCTTGTGCGAAGGAAAATTATTAAAAACAAGTAATTCTTAACATACAAGTGATTTATATAATTAATATTTTTTAAAGAATAATTAATTTTAGAACATTAAATCATTGAATGATAAGTTTACTAAATTTTATCATGAGAATAATTGCAGATTTCAATTCAAATTCGCATATTTTGAAAATTTTTCGAAAACGCCGCATTGTGACGTCAATCGGCAAGAGCTCACGTCCAATTTTCATACATATTTTTCACGATAGTGATTCTGCACGAGCGTCCTTTTGCGACGTCTTTCAGATTTTCACGTCCGAATGAAAAGCGCACGGCTACGGTCAGTGATTGGCCAATATAAAGCGCAGACATTTCGCAGAGGTTCGACTTTTATTATTCGCCGACGACGGCGTTCCTATGGAAATTTGAAAAATTTATCGATTCCGCAAAACAAAATCCGTTTTATATTCCATAATATATATATTCTAGGGGGACGTATGGGGCTCGGTTCGTTCGCTTGAATGGGCCACGTGTAATAAATCTCAAAGTTTTTCAAAGAGTTTCTTTGCAATAAATCTAGGTCCACTGAAAGATGTAATTGACTTCATGGTTGACTATTTTGTGTGGTTTTTCAGATTTATTATAATGATTTTGTGAGTTGATTACGTTTAAAAGCAATTTTAAAACAATATCACAAGAAATAAGTGAAGAGACGAAGTTTCAAGAAACTTAAACAGTTCTTGAGATGAAAATTAGTTTACTCATATAATAAGTGTCTCTCCAGTGGCTAGGATTGACCTTCGTATAAACAACAGTAGTGTTCTTGCGACAATTCAAGTTAAGATATAAACTTCAATATAACACAACAATAATGAACTTGACTCTAGAGATCTTGGACAGTAAAAGCAAAGTTTTATATTTTCGAAGAATTCAAGTTGAAATCATCTGAATAATTGAATTAAATTTTCAAAAAAAATATAAGAATCATAATACAATTAAAAATATACAAAAAATGCACCCAGGTCAAAGGACACGAGAATTTTTCCAGTCGGAAATGAAACTGGAACCGGGAAGAAGACGGTCTGCGTAATAGAGAATTCAATAACGGCAACGACCTCCGGAACGACCGGACCCAGTTTGCCAACAGCAGATTAATATTTGATGCCCGTTTTCGGAGTCTGGAAAGCTTCCAGGCCCATTGTGTGCAACGGGCACGGACAGGGATGGGAAAACATCGCCTTCGGGCTATAAATCACGGTTATTGTTCTCGTCTCGCAGATCACCACCGTCGGCTCTGCCAGAGAATTAGTATGGCCGTTTTTATGGGGAAACTTCGAACGGTCTTGCCATGGTGCGGGACGTGGGCTAGGATTTTAGCGAGTGCGAGAAAAATGTGCGTTTCGAATCGGATTGTTGGTGTGTGAATTCTGTTGTTGTCGCTGTTGAATTTCGTTGCCAAATTTGGTAGACTGTTTAATGGTTATGTGAAATTTTATGTGCATTGATTGCAATTTTTGCATGCACTTAAAATGAGATATAAATTAGTCAAATTTAATGATACTAAAAACGACATGTATGTTTTTTCACATAAACATGTTTTGTATACACTACCGACCGTGTATATTTTCCTGCTCATATTTTTTTCAATATCACACATTTGTAAACAAATTTTAAACTCAAAATAAATTTTAAATAATGGATAATATATTTAGCTAAATACACTACCGATTTTATATATTTGGCCACCCTAGAATTTACATACAAAATGAAACTATATTTGCATTTTATTCAAAATATTATATATTAAATAGAATTCGATTAACCTAAATGAAAAATATCGCGTGAAAACAAAATATGGATTTTTCATAGTTGTATTCTTATTAGAAAAAAATCGTAAAAATGTTTTGTCACTTCTGATCTTGTTTATAATATTTATCGAAATATATTCAAAGTGATATTATCCATTATTTTAATTGATAAATTCGTTAATAAATATATGATATTGAAAAAAATATGGATGGGAAATTATATTTTAAAACGTTCGTTGGTCAGCTGACCGTTGTCCACTTGGCATCTGTCCACTTGGTACCTGCCCACTTGACATCTATCCAGTTAGTCTAACTTGTCCACCTGACGCATACCCATAGTGTATATAATCAGAGTAACAGAAAATATTTTTAACGAATTATTCTATCTATAATAGAACTGTAAAAAAATCCACATTTCATTTTCATGCAATATTTTTCGTCTCGACTAACAAAATCCTCTTATTTTCATATTATGTTCTTTTAATGGATTAATATTTAATTCAAAAATACATTAGTCGTTTATTTTCCATTTGGTTTTTACAGGCAAAACAACACACGAGTTCTGCACTTTATCTGTATCCGTATCAGAAAACACATTAAAATATAAACAAATTGTGAATGTCGAAAAAAATACAAGAAACGATAACACTTCCTTACGAAAGCGATTTAAAAGGCGCCTCAGGTGCGCACTGGTAAGTGCCGTGCGATATACGACGTCGGAAAACCGACGATAAACCAACGACACCGCGAATTTATACATCGTGAATATTACATCGAGTCCTTCGCGAAATCCTTAAATTGTTAATTAAACGCGAACGACAACCACACACTATCATAGGACGGAAAGTCCTCGCTTTCCTCTTTTCCGAAGCGACTCGCGCGAAAAACGGGAAGCTTTCCGACAACGCTGCGCGAAAAACACAAAGCCTGTTCGGAAAAACCTTGGAAAATTCCAGCGTAAAGCACGAAAATGCATTACCGCCATCAGCGGTACGCTCGCATTAATATCGCATAATTCACTCGCATCTGCTTCGACTCGGTTCCCTGCCATTATTTATGGACGCGTGTGTGCTCTATATGCTAGGAAACGTTCCAGAAAAAAATCCACGTGTACACAATGAAAAGGTTCGGAATTCGGAACGCGGGTAATTTGATATAATAGGCACGGGATCATTTCGGTTCGTTATGTTCGCATAATTGAATATTGTGATTAACGAGCGCGTTTAAAAATCCCGCCAAACAAATCGCCTCGTGTAGCGTAATTAAAACGAATCGTTTGAGAAGTTTAATGAAGACTGTGCTCCTTCGTAATAGCGTAATAGGGTGTATGAATGTATAAAACTTGAGTATTTATCGTGGCAGTGTAACGTTGAGCTATTTAGTGAGATTATGATAATTAATCATTGACTTGGTAAAGAAAATTAACTTGAAAAAAATAGATGAAAGTTCAGTATAAAGAAACCAAAGTTAAATATTCGATCAAGCGTGTTGAAATAAACTCGTTAAAATTTCATAATTTTTAAAAGTTAATTTGTTTGAAACTAACACAAAATTAATTTATGTATTATATGGCTTGTACGAAGTTTAATTATGATATTATAAAATTTAAAATATTGGAAAACGTATTTACGAACAATATCGAATGAAATATAACATAATAAATACAGCAAAAGTCTTTTACAAATGAAATATTTAAAATAATTTTGTTTAAATTTTCATCGTTATCGTCTTCTGTATCCTCTTACACACATCTGGTACAAATAATTCGTGTTTTATATGCATAATAAAATGCATATGAGCATACAAGCAATATGCTTATCAAGAACGGGGCTCACATATAGCTCGCAAACAACGGCGCTGCATAAATTTCGCGAATATGCAATTTTTGATAAACCGTTCCCGGGATATTATTACGCATTTTCACCCGCTTAAGTTATTTACCCTGTCACATAAATGTTCGCTGCATTATAAAAATGCGCTATATTTTTTTTATACAATTTTTATGTACATTATGTGCACGTTTTTTTAGTCCAAACGCGCCGTATTCTCGTTACGGGAAGATTGCGGTTTTTAATGTGAAAATGCGTGTTTGTGCTTTTTGAAAAATCTGATAGAGCGAAATTTTCATTTTCGCAATGAAAGATTGCTCGGTTTTTTACGGTGTACACCCATTGTGATTTGTATGTCTGACATTTCATTCTTCGGATGTTTTTTGATGAAGAATAAGGAAGCAGTTGACTTTCATTATATTTCGAGCGTGTGACTTTATTATTTTGAAACTGAGCCGAACAACGGAGGATAAGAGCTTCATTTTACATAAATGAAAATAAATTATCAAATAAAACCATGATTCTTTTTGAGGAAAAACATAATTTTTTGGATGAGTTTCGAGAATGCACAGTATAAAAACGATTTCCATGAAATATTGAAAAAACCTACCATAGAATCATTGATAATGTTAATATTTTTCGTGATTTTATGTACTTAAATAAAAATATATAAGTAATAGGATTTTAGTGTTATAAGATTTAAAAAAATAACAAAAATCATACGCCATAATATTATAACATGTATAAAGTTATCAATGTAATTCTTTAATAGACCTCAACACCAAAAATATTATTAAATTTGATTAATACAATAATCATATGCATTGAAGCCGAAATAATAGAATTATTCACACACAACCCTTAATTTCACACAGGAAAAGAATGAAAACCTTTCGAAAAATTCTCAACAGCGATAATCTTAAAAGTAAGAACAAAAAATCCACATTTGTCTAAGAAAATCCTCGGGCCGTATCCTTGTTTATTTTTATCGCATGATATATCTTCAAAGGAAGTCAAGAATGCGGCACAACCCGCATATATCAGCGGGTCGTTATTTTTCAGGGGTCGTTAAGGGCTCGAAGATTGACCCAATGGTTGAAAAAAGAAAGAAAAAAGGATATATTGAGGAGAGACATATTAAGGCTTTAGCGTTGCACGAGTGGAACATCGCCGCTTATCTTTACTTCGCTAACGTCAATAAAAAAAAAAACGCATAAAAGTACCCTGGGGAGTGGTTGAAAAGCGGGCGAACATCTCTCGGAAAAGTTACGGAAAATGCACCGCAAATGTTATTTCATTATTTTGCGCCGAAAAAAGTGTTAGTTTGCCAGACTTTTCGCTGGAAACATAAAAAAAATCATATGGAAACGCGCGGTAGTGTGTTGTTTTTAATTGTGCTCCGCTTTGTGAGTGATGTAATTAAAGAGATTAAAAATTATGTGTTCTTTGTAAATTTTATGCATCGTTTCTTTCGTATTACTAGGTTGTTTTTAATTTAAAAATCAACAAAGTAACAAAAAACAATTGAGCGTGTGTGGGTGTGCAACTTTTGAAATATGTTACGAAGTTAAGTTGAAATTTTGGAACTACAACTATATATTATATCTCAGTGTGCTCAACGATATGAAAATTTTAATTTAATCATGAAGCATTTTCGAGCACTTTTAAGCACAACAATTTTGAACAGTGCAGCACTTCATAGTTTTAATAATTTATGTCGGAGGGAAAAGCTCCAGTTCACTATTGATAAATATTTCAAAGTAACCGATAAAAAACCGATTTAGTCACATTATAAACAATTTGCGAAAATTATATTTGTAGAAAAATTTTATTTAGATTTTTTTTAATATCTGTATATCAAAGAACTAAAATTCCATTTAAAAGTAACAAAAAACATAAATAACAAATAAAAATCTTTCATATCAATTTCATTTCTTTCACGCTAAATAAAATACTGCCGTTTCGAAGAAAAATAAATTGTTTCTAGCGAACGTTCACAGGATCTGGCCGACTTATAAGCGATATTCTAGGATGAACTGCGTCTTTTATATTGAGACAAAACGTTTCATAGTGAAAAGTTAATAGTCTTTGTTTTGACTTCGCCACGCCATTCTTCTTCCTTACGGATCGTTATAAAAACCAATAAAAGCCTAGCACGGATAGAGTTAAATTTTTCTCCGGGCAAGTGAAGCGAATCGAGTTACACATGTCGCAGAAAAAACTTTGCAGAGACGAAAAACTCTTTAAGGTTTTCCCTTTCTCTCGGAGGGAAAACTACGTTTGATATTGCTTCTAACTTTTCCGGGACGAAACTTCGATATCGTTTTCTTATTTATTTTTCTGGTTACGAAAACGCGTCGCACTTTTCATATATTATTAAAAAAGATACGAGAATGGCCGTAAAAATTAATATAATGCTGAATTTCGAAGCAAAACGTACATAAAAAAGCGGCACGGCGCAGCTCCGTTGGCCATTTTGAGATTTTATATCGGCCCTTATGAGGCGAATTTCTCCTTTTATAAATTATGCGAAAATTTACCGAGTCAGCATTTCGCATTTTGGGCAAGCCTTGAAAATCGCCTCCGTTTAGATGCTGAATTTTCGTCACGGCAGAAAATTGTTAAACAGGATTTTCTGAGGATCTTCCGTCAATGAGATATGTAAATAAACAAACAAGACCACCCAGTAATCGATTTCATGAACCGGGCCTAATGAAGTGTAATAACGACTTTCAAACAACATATTCAACTACTATAAACATTGATAGATATTTTGTGTGAGATACAATAGATGAACATGGTGTATCTTTATAACGATAACGATGCTATTCAGAAATTTTCAATTTTCGTAGATTCCATAGAAAGTACATGGATCCAGTAAGTGAAAATAAAATTTTTACTTGGGTATCGAAAACAATTTGAGGATGATCATAAAATATATCAGTTTTTAATATTTGAAAAGTTGAAAACAAAATTGTATTTCGAGTATTTGATTTTGTTTTTGAAATTGAAAAAGTTTGTAAATATCGATTCGATAAAATATTTTTTATATTATTGTAATGTAAAATCTTGATCACTACTGCTTTTTTAGATGAAAAATGTTTCAATGATTCAATCAAAATATAGTACTAAATAGTAACATAATAGACGTTTTTCGATTTATACCATTTAGATCGGAAGTGAGCAATTAGATAATGAGGTCAGAAAACTACAATGTTGTCGAATACTAGTGTTTTTTCTCGAGAATTTTCCTATTTTTTGAGTTTTTGTTTCTCAAGAAATCATGAAATTTCTCGAGAAAGTAAGTTATGATAAAAGTATTCTAATATTTTGTATATTTTATATTCTATTGTACATGGAATTTTTTCAATATCAAAACTACAATAATTTTGTAAACCTGAAAACATAAATTTACGTATTATTCTGACTAGCTTTGGCTTGATTGAAAACGAAGATACTGATAATGATGATGATGATAATCAAACACGGAAATAATTTTGATAATAACCGGTCTCTAGTTAAAGAGTTTAAGTTTTTTAGTATATTCGAATCAACAGGCAAAAAGACAAATAATTTACAGCAATTTAAAGATGCATTGTCTGTGATAAAACCCATACATACTGAAAACGAACGCAGTTTTCCAGTAGCAAATGATTTCATAACTAAAAAATGTGCTCAAGTGGATAACTCAGCGATAAATGCGTTCAATTTTCTAAAGCACTACTTTAAAATTAATTTTAAAGACATCTGTGTATTTTTAAATCAAACTTAATTCTTATTATTTTAATTTATAGAAGTATTAGAAAAATTCTCGAGAATTCTCGAGAATTTTTTTTGAAAAAGTGAGAATTATCGTTTCTCAAAAAATGAAAAATGAAAAATGTCGAGAAATAAGAAACACTAAATACAAAAATAAAACTTTTGCATCAATTTTTTTTTCTACGTTAGATTTTTACGATTTCAAGACAGAATAAATTCCGCATAGTTGCTTCTGAACTTTTGCCAAAACAAAGTTATTATATTACGCTTTCGGCCCGGCGAAACGGCCAAAAACGTTCCACACTAGAACGACGCTTTCGACGACACATTTTTCACGATAAAAGGAACTTTTCCGAAAAAAGGATAAATTTATCGCACGACACCGCGTCACACGACCTTTCCTCCGGGGAAAACTCCCGGAAAATCTTCCGGGAAAGCCGCGTCACGTTTTCGTGGTCTAGACGGTCGTTGCAAAAATTTTATTCACGCGAGTAAAACCTAGCGCCTGAAAAACCCACGCGAGCTCGCATCACTTATGTAGCATAATGCGAATTCTTGTAATAATATACAAAAATATATACATGATATTATAATATGAACAATCTGAAAGCCGAAAGGAACGCGCTATGTGAAATATAGGCCTAATCGCGCCCTTAATATTTCCCAGCGCGGCGTTTCAGGTCGTATCGATAAACGATAAATTTTCGACTCGCTTCGGGTTTGTGTTTCTAAAAAAAATATATATAAAATGGAAGTTGTGGTAAACAGATGCTCGTTTGTGCGAATAATCAAAAAAAAAAAATTACCCTCAAAGTAAACAGTTCGGCTGAGAAACTCACAAGAAAGCACGCGAATAAAAATCTTTGATATAAAGCTTCCAAATATTTGCTGCAGTGATTTTTTTTTTACAAAATTATATTTAAAAACACATCGGTAATACAATTTCGACAATAATCATGATTTTTCGGGAATTAAGGGGAGAAAAAGGAGTCGTAAAAATGTGGACCGCGTTGACGACTTCCGGGTTGGTTGGGAATTGTTATTGTTTAAATAATAAGTTCTCGAGGACCACCGCAATAAAAGGAGTCCTTAAAAGAGAAATTAAAAGCGAAAGGGCGCCCATTATGAGGGATGGGTCTTTTTTTGGGTGGAGGAAACGAAACGCGTTTTCGGATTATGTAAGTGAAACTCTGCCCAGCTGACGGAAAAGTCAATACGAGGCGAAATGAGCTTTCGACCTGCGGTTTTTCGTGAATTTTTTTTTGTCTTGTTTGTGTTTTTCGTTTTTATTTTGTTGTGATCCGGACGAAAACTCCGAGTGTGCAAACGAACGACATTCTATGAAGTGTATATATTTTTATATCCGTGTTTAAAAATATATACATTAGTGATTTTGGAGTTTTTCTTTGAAAAGTTCATAAATTTTTTTAGGTGATCAATCAATTTTGCATACATATTATGTATACATAATTATTTTGAAACGAGAAGCCAAATTGGCTCCTATCAAAATACTAAAGATTTACAACCAAGAAATTTATATATTATATATTCCAAGGACACAAAGTAAAAATTGTTTAAATACAATAAATTCGTCACAATACAAAACACCTAACTGAAAATTTGAAAAATAACAACATTTTTCTCATTTATTTCACTAATGATCCATACTAAGAGAATGTACAATTTATTAAAAGCAATCGAGATATGATAAAAATTAAATTTAAATCAACTTCATTTCAAACTAAACTTTCGAACAATTATAAATATTATATGTGCGGCAACGGAAAGAATTCGTGATTCGAGCCAGTTGATGGATTTATGACATCCTTTATATGTCACGCCGCAAAAAAGGACGACACTCCAGGGATACTTTCGCGACGCCAAGTCGGCCATCCAGGACATTTGGACACAAATAAATTCATCGAAAAGCGGCGGCACGACGCCTCGAAAGTGGAAAGGTCACCGCAACGAGCACATCGATCCCCATTGTTGTTGGTCGCCCGCCATTATGATAACACGTATCGCATTAAGCCGTCAAATATTTATAACGAGACAACTGACGTGACGTCTCCTTGAAGGCATCCCTCCGGATGTGCTCTTTTTATTATCGTTTTTCACGCGCGCTTTCCCGGGTTAGGGGTTCGATGAAAAATAAATAAGTAGACGTCCTCCTTCCGATCCGAAAGTGTGGGTCCTGGACGAGTCACGTGTAGGCTTGACGCTTTGAAAATTTCACCGAAAAGCTGAGTCCTGTTCCCGAGGGAAAGTGTTTCGAAATGTTTGCGTTGACAGTGGAAGCGGAGTTCGCCGTCGCGTTTTCTTTCGTTTAATTTTTAAGGAGGTACTCTTTCCGTCATCTCGCTCACTATTATCATTTTGTCGCGAGTCGGAAGAATATTTTACAATTCTCGGTTATTTCCGAGAGGGCCGTTATTACGTACGCGAAGCGTAAACTTTGAAATATGGTACGTGATAAAATAATTTAAGTTTTCATATTAAAACGTACGTCGCTAAGCGACGCATTAAATCTTTAACTATGAAACTTTTAATTTACATCGTTACACTTTGTGCACACAAGTATGCGATTTTTATAATATCCTTAAAAGTTAATCTTGTTTTTCATGTGAGTATAAATTAAATTATTTTATAAAAGCATAATATATAATTTGTATAATATAATATTTTGTTTCAAATTTAATTATTATGCTACGCACGTACTTTTCACGCAAATTTTAGTAAAACAAACAATTTCGAAACCAACAAAAACTGAAACTTCTTACGAAAAAAAATTTCAAACAAATTATTCCACCGTCATTCGACCTTATAAAATTACTCTCTAAAAATCGAAGCGAGCACTTTCAATTGCGCATAAAGTATACACACAAAAGACTCGAAAAGATCATTCCAGACGATTTGACGCCCCGCAGAAAGGGACTTTAGCAAAAAGCCTTCCTTTCAATTATCGACGAGACAAAAATTCGCATAAAAGAGGCGAGATCTTGAGTATACCCAGATCCTGATGACCGTGCTGAGAATATCATTTGCGAAAGGACTATGGGGAATCGAGGAAACGACCTCCTGTATTCAAGAGTCGTTTAGTTTGCATCATCTCGGCGTACGAAAGTTCAGGACTCAGGTGAAAGAGTCTTCTTTAGTTTAATAGAAAAAAATCGATCCTTTTCTTTCATTCCTTTTGTTCTTTTACAATGTCGTTTTTTCAAAACGTCGACACGGTTTCACACTCGGTGCTCTCCAGTTTTTCCCGCGAGTATTGTTTTTTGTAAGGTGGAAAATTGTGGGAAATCCATTTCCAAAGTACTCCTTTCCGTTAGGTACGACTTTTGTCATATAACCTATTGTGATTGTGCCAAATTTTTTGTGATCACATCCGACCGTTATAGGCGCAAATTTGAAAATGAAAAAGGATTTTTCTGAGAAAATACCATCCGATTCTTTGATACTCAAACAATTTTCATATTATCTATGTGTTATTTGTAAAAAGATCTTAATTGAAAGTTAAAGAACCTGATATAATTCAAATCCAAAATATTTGTTGCAAACTACACTACCCACTTTTTTCAAATCGAAACAAAGACAAACATATAACAAATGTGTGAGTGCGAAGATCGTCAATTTGGATCTGGTGCGTTTTCGAATTTTCAAGCCCTTCAGGAAGATGATTTATCGGCCTTTCAATACGACAGAAAAATTGTCCGAAGAAAAAATTGGTTGATAGAAAACGCTCGAACATAATCGTAAAATACGACGAAAGTCGGGCGCACCATAAAAAGACATAAATTCAGCAAAAGCTCTGAATCCACAGCCACCGTAAAATATATCAAATCGTAAAAAATTTCACGAAACGATGCAGAACGTACAAGACGTAAATACGCGTAATATTATTTTGATTCGAAAACGTTAAACGTGCCCCCCTCAATGCTTGAAAGTGGATCCTTGTTACGCAAGAAACGCGATCGATCGATTCGATTCAAAGAAATGCATAACAGAACACCTTTTAAACACATTCCATCACCATTTCTCGACCGATACACAATCACCACAAAACACACCACAAATTCCATCCTAGACTTATCAGGCTTCGCCACAAACGCAAACGACACCGTCCAAAAGACCAGTCCTCGGACTCGCCCATACATTTCGGTTAAATACGACGGTATCTACGTAACCCTACCGCTAAGAGCACGTAGAGAATATTAGGAAACGCGAACCGCATATGTGTCGCATTAGCCGTTCCCCAGAGTGCCATAAATGGTCGTGCCCGTCACGTTATTTGTGGCACTGGTCGCTAAGTGCATTCGCAAAGCCGAATTTCGACCGCCATTGAAATGGCTGATGATTCGATATGTGGATGTGTGTTGTGGGAAGGCTCGATTGAGATGCGAGTGGTGGGTTGATGAGAGGATATTGGTATCGGTGATCAATCATTGTGCGCTGGCGTGAATTTCTTTGATCGATGCTCGGAATTGATGCGTTTCGAGGCATTCCGCTCTCGGTGTATAATGGTGATGAATGTGACGTAATAAATTAATACGATATCAGTTTTAGATGTGTTTTATAACGATGTGTGATCGATCGTCGGTTTTCGATGCGAGGCTCGTTCTTCCGGTACGTTAAGGCTATCGTGTAAACTTTGAAGACGAGCTTAATTGCCATAGTGCCTGTAACGAATATTCCGAAGTTGGATAACTGTAGTGGATACCGGACGGTTAATTACACCCCGGACGACAAATACGGCCGCGGTTTGTGTACAGAATTGGTCGAAGCCAACACCGTTTCAAATTTGATGCACAGTTGACCGATGTCGTTAAATGTGAAGTTAATCTGAACCGAACACCAGAGATTGGTTAACTTTAAACGATTTCTGGTCGGTATGCGTATGGATTTCTACCTCCAGCTGATTTAATGAATCTATAACATATTAAGTTAAGAAGTCTTCACCATATACAAATTATAAAATTATATAATACATATAACATTTAACTACATACATGTATATCACTCGCGTTTAAATTTACAAAATAAAACCCATTTAAATTAACGAATCCAAATGGAATTTTTAATCAATCCGACATACAAAACCAAAAATGCATTTCGAAATCGCACCGTGGACTCGGTTCGAAATGGAGTGGTTCCGGTTTGCGCACGCGGAAAGGGAAGCACGTGGCTTTTCGCGACGCTCGAATTAACCCATTTGCAGCCGAACCGCACGAAATCGGTTAGCGGCGCGACCGACGACGGAAAAACGTTCGCGGTTTCGCAAAATGCGCTTTTCACCATCGATTATCTGCTGTTTGTGCGGTGTGTTTGTGTGCGGGGTGTTTAAGCCGGGTCGCTAATATCTGGGGAATTGATTTTCGCTTAGTGGGTTGTCGTCGATGGTTGTCGAATGGGGGAAATCGGTCAATTTTTCTTTTAAGTTAGGTTGTAATGGGGAATGTCTGTAATTATTTTTTAATCAAATAGTTTGTATTTGTATATATGAATTGATATTTATTATAGTTTTTTTTGAATATATAGAAAATTTGAAGTCTCAAAGTTTTATTATAGAGATATAGAAAAAATCTTACAGAGATAATTTGTCATGTTTTTTGGAACGTTTTAAACGAAACATACTCTTGTCCAAAGTATCATAGTCTTGAAGTTATTATTATTATTATTTTTATTTTGATTTATAAGTAAAAAGTCAAAATCTCGCACGAGTTCACTAATAATTCTCTAATGAAATATAATATGGCAGATAAACCTTGTTTATTTTATTTTATTTGTTCACTTTGTATTTTATCCTTATATTGAAATAAAAAAAACTTTATAAGTTAAAAACTATTAAAAATAAATTATTAGTTATCAAAAGATTAGTAAAAGTTAAGAAAAACTATAATTTTTTGATATTTCATGTTCAAAAAAAAAAACCTAAGTTTTCGAATATTAAAAAAAATAATCTTAAAGGCCTTTTAATTCATATATCAGGCATGTAGATATCTAATCGATTTTCTTAATCAGTGTACAAAAATGAAACCGAAAGATGTACCAAAAAATTTCCGGTTTTTTAAGGCTTTTCTAAGACTTTTGGACCACTCAAAATAGGTAGATGATAAAATAATATGTAAAAATTTACAAATAACAAAATAGATTTTTCAAAAATTTGTCATATTTTTCAATTTAAAAACATTCAAACCACTTACTGGATTTGAAACGAGTTTAATAATATAGTTTCTCAACACAATTTAATATCGCAAATATTGCTTCGAGAAACTTCAAATGCAACACATTTCATGCAATTTGAACATTACACAATCCATTCAGCGCCATGCATACTTAAACAGCGACGATCCAAACTAATAAACAAGCTCACGACGAACACCAATTCGAAAAACTCACCGGCAGCAACGAGAAAGTTTACAAACGGTGAATAATACAACAGACGCGCTTATAACCTAATCCGCGTTTAATTTATTCATTTTCTCCGAACGCTCAACTCGACTAGAGTCTCACCTCGCCTTTTAGCGCTCGTAATAATAAATTTCATACAAAATTAATACGACGATCGATCGAGATAACGAGTGCCCTCCGTCCCTCCTCATATTATAACAATATAATAACAAATCCGCGTCGGCGCAATTTCGCGCGTGTCCAATTAATTAGGCGCAGCCTTTTAATACGGCGATATTGAACGGCGTAAACAATACACACACGCCATTGTAAAATCCGCGGAATTTCCGCCGGTTGCCGACGACCGCACAACAATGGGGAATGTATAGCGTAATCTATGTTAATATGTATATGGGGGATGTTCGGATAGAGTGGTGGGAGGCTTTCGCTTTGAAGGTTTTTAAATGCCCGCTTTGTGCTGTTGAGCGAGTTTCGTGGAAACGGATCGAGTTGCATATTCGGGAATTCGATGCATCGATGTGGTGTGTGTCGATTGAGAAGTAGTTCGGATTATATCGAAGGTTTGCTTTGGTTTATGTTTGCTTTGGTGTAAAGAACGCGATGTTGAATATTGGCTGTGAGTGAAATTATAGCTCGGGATTAATTATCGAATCCTTGAGTCGGTTTTAACCTTTAGTACCGCCTTAGAGCGAGAGCTGATTGCACAAAGGCGGTCCACTTTGCGCTTTCAAAAGGCGTCTAATGATATAGTTGTTCGGCCCGCGACATGAACGCTACGTTAATGTATAATATAATAGTATGTACAGGATTTAATTTGTGTTAAATATTTTCGGATTCTTAAAATAAAACGTGTTCAACAAATATGGAAGATCGTTAAGGCTCGTGTTATTTTTTAAACTCTTTTCATATGATTTACTGGAGGATTACATATTTTTTCGGAAAATAAAGCTGCTCTAGATATAATCGTGATTTAATGTATATTTTCTCTCAACTACCAATATAATAGCAGCTTAAGTAACGCTACTTCATTTTTTTTCAAATAAATGTAATAAATAACTGAAAGTAGCAAATAAGTTAAAATAAATCCTTTTTATATTATATAAGGTCAGATCATGTTTTTTCTTTAATATAAATAGGGTATTGTTATGTCAAAATTAAACTTTTTACTATGGACAACTTGCATAATGAGATTGTAAAAACTAAGTTTGCATACAATAGGAAAATTACACGAAATCGACTATTCATTTCGGGAAAATGAGGTAGTTTGAGGATTGATTCATTGCCAGATAGTAGATATCCATTGGTGTTAAGCACAAAACAATCTTTATTGTGAAATTAATTCAGAGAACAGAAAAGGGAAGGAATCGCTAAGCAGTATTCACAGTCATGGACTTTATAGTCTTTAGGACCTTTTTCCGATTTTTATGACTGCTTTTATTAAATCTTCCTGTACGAGGGAACAACGGAAAGTCTTTGCGTAAATAAAAACCCGATAGACCGACAATTGCTATAAATTTTGCGTAAACATTGCCATTAAATTTTTAAATGCTTGGTTTGATTTATGTCATGTAACAAGATATAAATTTTTGGTTTTTTTAAAGAAAATTTTAAATACACTTGTAAGTAAAATGAAAGTTCTACTCAACTCTTATTGTAAATCCAAATGGAAAATAAAACGAATTCGTAAGCAACAGCATACAATAGTGTTGAATTCATCAAAAACTCCGCTGAAATACCAATTGTCAAAGTTTCAAAATTCAATTGGCATGCGAAAAATACGTGTTCTTTTTATTTCGTGAATATGCCGAATTGCATTCAAATATTTATTTTTTTTCCCTTTGAAAACGATTTGAATTGACATGATCAAAACAACGAAAAATTATATTTCACAATCATAAAATTTTTCACCAGATTTTAAATTGGAAACAGGTTGAAATAGGTGTACAGTCGTTCTTATTTATTTTTACGGTTCAGATTATTTGTAATTAACTTCAATTTATTTTTCGGAAAAATATTTATACAATACTACACCCGTGAGTAGTATACACTAACGATATTTTTCTCGATACAAAAGAAAGTACTCGATACATGAAAAATGGAACAAATGTATCCGTTGTAGTACGATAAAGGAAGGAAATGACCCGAGGATATTTTAAGACCGACGGTTGGAATGGCGCTAAAAATACAGTGACCTAATTTTTCAACCCCTTTTGCTGAAAATTTAAAAAAATATATATTCTCTCGAAACAAATAAAAATATCCCCTTGTAAATCCCAAAAGATTGCGAGAAAAATCTGCGGAAGCGATTTAATGGAAGCAATACTTTTTTCGCAATTTTTCTGTTCAAATTCTATATTTTCAATACGAAAGTGCGGAAATCAATTCCCTTTAAAAAGACAAAAACTGATGTATACTTTAAGTTGTATCGATTCATAGTTTGACCTCATTTCGACGTCGCTTCATCGCGAAAATGTCACTCAGGTTAACACGGAATGAAAAGCTACAATATCAAAAGGTCACGTTCATTACATGTGTATAACTTACGCAAGAAAGCCGTCACTCAATTCAACCGACGCAAAAATAGATTCGATTCCTTTACCTTATATCTGAAACAAAAATAAAAAAGATTAATTTCGCACAATTAAACAGCGCTGAAAAAAGTAGTTAAGCGTTTGATTTGTAGGCGAGATTTCCGTTTATATATATTTTTTATTTAAAGTCGGGGTAATTTAAGTAAACGAGCACGCTTTTATTCTCATTTTGCAACCCTCTCACAATTTCTTTTTACTGCGCCCCGTCGGAAAATGTATCTGTTCGAATCGCGAGATAACGCTTTATGCGCGCGCATTTTCCGACGGCGCGAAATAATTTCGAATTTGCTTAAATAAAACGGCCTCGTTCCCAAAAACTGCCTCGTAATCGATATAATGCGGAACGAAGACGTAAAATCCAATCTAAGCGGATAGTTTATCGATCTCATATGTAAGACGTTTAGGGAAAATGATTATGGGCTTTGATACGCTCCACCCAAATTTCCTGCCGTCCGATCGGGCCAAGATTTAAGATTTTCTCCGTCCAATATCTTTGTGGCGTTTCCTATTTTTAACGCGGACCCTTCTCAAAAACTGGGTCCGTCCTTCATAACTCGAGGAGGAAAAAAGAAACAATGAGCTGTCGGCGAAACAGTGTCGAAAATCGAACAAGATTCTCCCGTTCGGTATGAGGAATTTTACGGCGGCCATAACGGGGATTTTTTTCCTTACTACGGAACCGCTTTTGGAGGTATCCGAATTATTTACGAACAAGATCGCGCCCTGTGCCCTTTTTTCACATGAAACACTTTTTTATTAAGTTTTTGTATTCATGCAAAATGCTTTCATTCGAATATACAATATAACATAAGTTTTTCAACAAAGATTTAGTTCTTCAAAAATTTTATTATATAGGTGGCCCATTGGGTACATAGGATTTAAATTTTTTCATTATTTAAGTTGGTAAATTGAATTTTTGATATTTATCATTTTTGGTCTGTAAGATTATCAAAAATGGATTGCTTTTAAAAAAAACGTGTTTTTATTATTGAAAAATAGTTGAAATTGTATTTCTTTTTTAAGAACGAATTTGGTCAAGATGGGGTACGATATCGTGACATGATATCAAACTGATCGATTGAACGAAACGATTCAACAATACAATTAATGAATAATTAAAAAAAAGATTCCTTCAAAATGCATAAAAAATACACAATTATAATTGGGATAAACACAAAATGAATTTCAACTAAAAACGGTTTCATACATTGATATTTTTGCTCCGCACAAAAATCCGCTCACTAATCCAAATTAATCTTTTCATCCCGAAAACTTTCCACTACTCACAATTCAGTTCACTTTCATAAATTCCACATAGAACTGCCAGCGGCACCCAAAATCGAAAAACTCATCCGAATCGCTGCACGACACGAATTTATTTTCGTGCTAATATTCACCGAATATAGCACGAACGTGCGTATTCTCGAACGCATTAGAGCCTCACGGCGACCCATTTTCCAGTGTTTTACTTCGCAAAGTAAAACCGGCGACCCGTGAAGCAACACGGATTTATACTCGGATGGCCCTCCGGTTATGCAAAATATATAATACGTATTATATTACGGCCACACAAACCCGACAAAGTATAAAACACCAATCTGCGTGTCGGCCCGACGACCGCCAATTGCTCAACGATCGTGAATTTTCACGTGGGCTGTGCTCTCGAATTTGCCGTGCGACAAAACAAAGGTACCCTCTTGTATATTAGGGATGTTCGGATCGAGTCGATTGATGTAAATTTGCTGGGGTTTTATGTGTTTTGGGTTGATGTTGCGCTCCGTTCGGGTTCGTTGAGGATGGGGTACTTTGATTTTCGAGTTTTGTATGAACGTAAAAGAATTGATGAATCGTACGTATTTTTTGTTTGAAATCACGTGTAATTTTATGAAAGGCTTGTTTGCAATCTGTTTATTTCAAAAGAGATTTTTATTTTAAATTTATTTTTGTCTAGAATATAAATTGACACAAATAAATTTCTATACATTTAATTATTTTTTAAACAACATTGAAACTCAAATACTCAACTATAAATTCGAACTAACCATGAAGAAATAAACAACTAACCACTCGATGGTCCACTACGGAATCGTTCACCAAACATTTACACGACCACCAAGTATTCCCAACTTTTGCATACGAATGGTGTGCAATCGCAATCGATTTTTCAACTTTTCAAACACCAGAAAATACCAGAAAACTCCAAAGAATAAAACATAAAATATGGTCGAAAGGAAAACCGTCCCCTCCACGTATATCATGACTCGGAAAAACCCCATAATCCGAGATGATCTTCGCGGAACGTACGTATTGTCGCGCGTCTGTGCCACTTTTTGCAGATAAAATAATATCATGGTTTTCAAAAACGCATTCTTCGTATGGCGAAAATATAAAATGGCACGGTGAGGAAGTTTTTCGCTAATTGCCATATTATATCGTTACATCGATTCACTTTATAAATTAATGATTACACCAAAGAAGAGCGTAGACGAAAACTAAACTGCACTAAGTTAACTTATTAAAATTTAAGCATTAATTCGCTATTCTCTAACGTATATTTATAAACAAAATAATACAAAAACGAAATTTAGATCCGAACTAACAGAATGAACGTGCGAAAAACCACAGAGGGACGACCGCAGACCGGTCGGGCGAACTAAATTAGACGGATGTGGCACTGAATAGTGCATAAACCAACACAAGATAAAATAACCCACTCCGGAGTTAAGCTCAAACAGAACTAACAAACCGAATTCGATCCACAACAAGTGTGAGTATTTCACACAAAGAAACATTATTTAGCATGAAAATATACAAAAGCAAATACATCATAGTGGCTTCGATCCGAGCTAAATCTAAATCCGATGTTAATTATACGAGGAATATGTGAAGGGCGCATTGGTGCCCCGTTGTGAAGCTGGTACACCTAGTTGAAAAGAACATCGGCAAGCACTCAGCTCGGTTAACTAATCTACGATGTTTCCCATCGATGGTGAAGGAGAAACGAGTGAAATTTCTATGAAAGCCGCTCTCGTCGTGTCAATAAGCTGAGCGGGTTCAAGCCTCGAGGCTTTTACACTGTCGTCGATGTTTTCGTGTGAAATGCTATATTTTCTGATGTAGGTATGTAAATCTGTTGTTTTCGATGTTTTTGTATTGTGTTTCGATGCATGACGTTGATTATGATGAATATGCGGTGCAAAAATTTGAATTTTATGTACGTTATGTGTTTTATCGATTTTGAAAAAACTTGTTTCAAATGTTAAAATATGAAATCAATACTGATACAATATTTAATATGACATTGATATCATGAGAAGTTATAAAAGAGATTATTTAATAAAAAAAAAGTACTCACGATGATTTTTTTTTAAATATGGGATACAACTAATTAGGAACCATCTCGATAAAAAAATTAATTTAGGCTATTTCGACGTCGGATTTAATTTGTTATTAATTTATACAATATTATAATTCAAAACCATTTTGAGACTCGATCTGACGCTATTTTAAGATGCAAACAATATTTCCGTACAAGCGGCGCTGAGTATTGATTGTGACAATAATTACAATAATTAATGCTAAATTGATTAATATACTAAAACTCAATTTATTCATTTACAAGCTATTATAATACTGCGGGTTCAGATAGTACTATCTATAGTAACTATAATAATATTAATATTTTACGCATTTCGAATCACGATTCATCATCATTTATAAATACTTAACATATACGAATAATATAATTAAGATTCACATTCAATAAACCTTCCGAAATCATACGATTATAATAAAAAACTCGAAATTCTTTTCAGTTTATGACAAAAGCAATATTATCAAAACCCATAGAAAAAATATGTAATATACCCCCGCCGTACCGTAATATAATAGATTCGGACCATTCAACCCGATTTTGCGGCAAGACGAAGGACACGAGGGTTCCCTGGGTGAAATAAGAGGGATATCCAGGTTTGTGGGATGCATTGTTATGGACCTACGTTATAAGAGGCAGCACGTGTACGTTTTACTGCCGACGCTTTGGTACGCAAGCGCCTCACGTACATACGGCAAAAGATGCTCTAAAATTAACATAAGATCTATTGCAACGCCGAAGTGTAACTCAGATGTTAAGTCTACTGAAAATTTTATGTTTACTTTCGATACGTGACGTGTGTGGTAGGTGTTTACGTGTTATTGTGAAATTTTGTTTGGTTGATACTTTGAAATTTTGTCGCAAGTTATTGTTTATTTACGCATATAAAATTATTCAAAATTGTAACTTATCTTTATAAACATAATTTAAATTTCATTTTAGTATTACCTCTTTTTATTATATCTTCGAAAAATATGGGTCAAAAATATTATATTTTACTAGCGGTAGTACCCGGCGTTGCTCGGGACTCGGCGTTTTAAATCGAATTATTTTTTATATGGTGATCGGTCGAACGACATATGGGGGGAATATTTTTTTTGCGGACCGTCCCGTTTTGGGTTCCGGAAAATATGGTCAACTTATTTTAATTATGCTAAAATCCTTTTCCACAAACCACTTGCTTATTAACCACTCAAATGAAAGTGAGTTATATCAAATATCTAAAAATTTCATTTTTATCTCGAAATAACAATATTTGCTATAAGCCAGTTAAATTAATTATTAATACTCATTTGCATAGCAGATTCTATAATATACATATATAAAAAAATTTAAATATTTCAAAAATGAATCACATCGCAGTACCAAATTTATTACAACGGCGTCTACCAACAAGCAACTTTCCCGACATTTCCGCGTAAAGCAAAAAGCAAAACCGCCAAACATAAATAGCACGAAAAAAATGAATATACCCGGAAAAGCTGTACACGGTAGAAGGCGCCTGTCATTTATTATCCACACAGAATGAACGGACCTTCTTCCATACAAACAGGTATCAGTTTTACCCTTTGCTCCTACACAATGACGCGGTCTGACGTGATAAAGACGCGAAACGTCATAAAGGCGACACTACGAGAGCGGATAAGAAGGAAATTTTCGTCTCGTAGCTAATCCGAAGACGTTAGAAAATGTCGCCGAAGGCTGTGTTCTCTTTATTAAATCTCGGGGTGGCGGATTGAAGGGGAAATTTGTAATTTTAATCGTCGCCGGCGACGGGTGCATTTTGAAAAGTTTGGCGTTTCTAAAAGGGAAGGTCTTGTCGCGAAAGGGTCGAAAGGTTCCGGAAGGATCGTCGAATGATGTTCGTTTCGGGTTTTGTTATTAAAATTTTAGATCGATTTTAAGTCGTTTGGGAAGAAACTTGAAATTGCGTTTATGACATTTCATGATTTTTTTTTTAATTTAAGCTGATCACAAAAATTATAAAAATTTATAGATCGAATGAAACATAATCCCCTATATATAATAGCGGATTTCTGTGTGTCTGTCTGTGTATCTATCCGTTCGATGACGCTCGCGACTTTTCTATTATTATTATTTTTTATGATGACGATGATGGTCCCCTATATATAATATCGGATTTTTGTGTATCTGTGTGTCCGTCTGTTCGATGACGCTCGCGACTTTTTCGCGAATATGGTCTTTATATGCGTATAAAGTTAACGTCTATAATATGATGCTTATTACCTA
>JAOXNN020000020.1:4515413-4554343 GCA_028571205.2 Hydropsyche betteni | reverse complement strand
AAAATATATAAATAAATTAAATAAGATGCATGACATAGTAAATCGAAGATGTTTGTGAACAGAAGAGAATACGAACAGTGTTTTTACCATATCTACATAAGAAAATCAATTTTCCGAAAGGAACGGAAGTTTCTTAGTCGATTTCTCGAAACAAAAATTCGCAGACGTATATTTGTGATTTTAGAATATCCACTCCATTTTAATCGTTCTGTTTCGAAAGTTTTCTGCGGAAACTATATATGAAGAACAAGTTTTGTTGCGCGACTTGGGAGTTCAAACTGAGTGCAATTTGTCGACAAGATATTCGAGATGCAAAACTTATATTTTGCTCTTGGCTATCTTACATATTTTTGTAATAACGAAAATTATAAGACATAAACATTTCATTATATGATGATTTTCTAGTGTTTCTTGAATTTATATTTTAGCATTTAAAATATAGATAAAAAACCATCTTTGGCTTAAAAGAAACTGAGAATTCAAACACAATTTACGGTATTATAAATGTGTGTTCTAGTAATCAATACGAAGCCCAACTTTGCAGGTACATTCATAAGGTTTCTTTTCGCTGTACTTTCTTACCACAAAAAAGTTCAGTTCTCGACTACTATTCAATCGAAAGACATTCACAACTCCACAATATATTTTTCTTCGTTTCGTTATAAATAAAACGCTCTTGTAGTATTCTTGTACATTAAATTTATTTAATATAATTAACAAGATTAATGTACCCCATCCTATCAAGTTCCTGGAAATGTTTGTTGTATAGTTTTGTCACTAAGGAACGCGATACCTTCCCTAATACTACGCTTAACTAATTAAGACAAACAGATGTGGTTTTCAAAACTTGAAAGACCTAATTTGACCCTCGACTCTCAAGCCTTTAGTCCTTTCCTAACTTCAAGTATTAAATATTCATCAAGACATATGACACGTTCAATCACTACAATAGCGAAAAAGCCCGAAAATATATTTTCATAATAGTAACAACGTTATTTTCTTTCCGGAGCGGACTGAATCCAATATTTGCAAACGTGATAAAGTATATGCATAAGAGACCTTTTCTACATGGGCCGTTTGATTTGTTTTCGAGACGAATCTCACACAGTGTGTCGATTTGTCTTCTTTCGAATCTACGAAGGATCACCATCTTATTTGTTCAACTTTCATTTATCCAAGCTCCAATTTCGTACTAGAATCCCCGACATGTTTGTATATTTTCGCATAAAAATATATATAAAAAACTTGATACGGCAAAAACAAGAAGACGGCAGACGAATAAAAGAGTCATTCGTTCGTTAGAGACAATTTTCGGCATAAAAAAATTACGGAGCATTTTTGGTTCCGACGACGTACCTAAATTTCCGTCGGTGCGCGTTCACTTTTTACGTAATGAAATCGCCTTATAAAGGGATAAAGATTGAATTATCTTGTTTACCCGTTGATGGAAACAGTGGAAAAGCGACAGTGGAAAATCTTCAATTTTCTTCACGGGGGCGCGTCGGCTTTTCGCAACGCCACGTCTTCCACACACATAAACATCCAACGGCAAGATTACACACGTAATTAATGACATCATAATTAATCATTGAGTATTATAGCGACTCATATGAACCCATTCAAATTAAATTATAATGAATTTTTGATTGAAAAACCATACTGAAACATACGAAATTGAATTGAATTACTTTTTAAGATTTTACGTTGTATGTTTTTAAGAAAATATTATATTATTCAATTAATTAGTTTTATACAATAATACAAATTTCACAAGAAGAAATGATTTTTTTTTATATATCATTTCAAATATATATAATACAAAGAAAATTTTATTATTTTTTTTTATATTATATAAAAATTAATTTTAATTTTGACGTTATCTTCTTTTCATTCTACTAATTTATATTGAAACATAATAAAGCGTAATTCAAGAGTATTTCAGTTCACCGTATGTGACCTAACGTGTTTCACCACAAAAGGAAATTCTGTTTCTCAATCGACACAGTCGAAGGGTTAACGTTTCCACTAATTAAATGTCAAACCACCACAATGGAGTGACGACACCAAATACACTAAAACACATAGATCCAAACACACCAACTCGAAGAAAATTAAACGGAGCGAAGGAAACGCTTCACGCAATTATCACCGTCCCCGAAGCGGGCGAAGAACTAAATTAAAAAGCGCACTTTATCATAAATATGAATTGCCCACCCTTTTTCTGCGCCTCGAGGATTATTTTCGCCGCCTTCGTTCACCCCGCCGTTTATATACATAATGCGATATGGTTATTGTGTCATATATTTGGCACGTTTTAATTAATTTTCTACTTTTCCGCGTGGACACTTTCGAAAAATGTACGCAATACGGCCGGGGATAAAGAGGCCATTATTCCACTATTCCGGCCGTTTCCTCGGGGCGTTTTCGTCCGTTTTCGAAATAATAAAAGGGAAAACGTCGCGCGCAGTGTAAAAATATATATTATATTGTGAGGAGGGACGTCCGGGCTGGAGATTTTTCTGAACGCAGCGTGGAAAATTCATAATTTATGCCTTTGCAACGCGGTCACGTAAAAATTAGGCGAGGATGAGGATGGAAAAAATGTGTACGGAAAAACTCTTAGCGTAATGAAAATTTGTAAGTTTTTTTGTTGCCGACGTTCTTCAAGCGGGCTCGTTGAGAAAACACAAAGCTATTGTCGTTGCTTTATTCGTATTTTGTATTGCCATTTTACAATTGGTAGAATTTTAAACGCGAGATTTCTTTTGCAATAGTATTTTTTTAAATCGTTTTATGAATTTGTCGGTACGTTTAGCAAAATTTAATTGAAAACTTTCTTCAAATTTCATGCTTATTTGAATTAATTGTAGGGATCAACACAATTGATTAGTTTCATAAATCACCCAGTTTCTAAGACGTTTTCGGATTATTTTAATGAATATCTTCCTTTCATACAATTTATTCATAATAATTATTTGTTATTACATAGATTTACAAAAAAATACAAATACAAACATCACCATCACAAACCATAACTACAAATCTTTTCAATTTCAACGACCTTATTTTCATTCCTTCAAGCGTAACTGAATTTTTCATTCACAAACATTAATCTCGAACCTTTAAATATTTAATTCTCAATTTCATTGAACTTATTTTTATACTCTGTTCAATTTCTAATGCTTACCTTTAATATAACACATAATCGCGAAAAACAAAGCCATTAGAATCACTAATTTACCTAAAAATAAAAACACTCAACATTAAAGAACGTTGATTCTCATCGAGCATAGACATCGTTAGCGATTTAGGTTTTGGCGCGAATCGAATCGCGGCAATTAGTTGAATAATCGTGTTGGAATTAGCGGCGGGTCGTCGCGTCAGCCTAACGACCCATGGCCTGTGGCCTGCGATATATTATATCATCTGAGGGTTGTTGAATTAAAATTAACAATTTCAAAAACAAAAAAAAATAATACGAGTATCGATATGAAATTTATAACGTATCATTATTTTTAAATTATTATTTCTGATGCTTAAAAAAAAATATATATATATCGAACTAGCTGACTCAGTGAATTTCATACTACTTACAATCGCTATTCGTCAGTCTCGCTAAAACTAAGCTTACTATACGTCCCGTTTTTGTCGTGTCTTTTTTGCATATATAAGATCTATTGTTAACAAACGATAGATCTTCGATTCTAAATACTGGATTTTTTTTCATTTTAAAATAGCACCCGTTGTCCTGTTGTTCCCGTTGTCTTCACGCATTCTGTACACACCGGTTCCCGATTATCGTTCCCGGTTCCCGTTATAAACACGCGTTCCACACACACACACACACACACACACACACACACACACACACACACACACACACACACACACACACACACCGGTGTACCAATTGCAATTATTGTCACGCGTATTGCGTATGTGTATTGCGGCGTGGCGGTGTAATTTTCCATACAAAATAACTTATATTATTTTTTAGATTTTCTTTAGATATTTCCCGATTATTTTACTTTATAAACCACCTGTTAGTTAAAACGAACAAAAGAAAAAAATAAATACTAAAATCGGTCAAGCGGTTTTTAAGTTTTAGCCTTAAAACGAACGGAAATTCATTTTTATATATAAAAAAAAGAAAATTAACTGATATAAAAATAAATCAATAAAATTTTCTGACACCTAAAAACCTAACCGACAAATCGGAAACGATCAAAATCCGCGCTAACGCAAAGGTCACGCCTCGTCAAACTTCAAAACAAACGGGCGCACATTGCGAATTTTAAACCTACGCCCCCCGTCGCTCGTACAGCCTACCCACGATATATCCGCCCATATGCGTGGGCGGCCCTCGGCCACCATTTATATCTATCGCCGAAACGCCATCTCGCAACTGAGGGCGGTTAATCGTCGAGGGCCGTCGTGGGCGGACAGCGACGACCGCGCATAACCCAGACCATTTATTTCACCGCGATGACTCCTCGTGTGTGTATGTGCGTTGTGTTGTTTGGAAGTGTTTTTGCAGCCGAGTCGGTGTTTTTGGGCTGGATGAGGGTTGTGTCGGTGTTTTTTCGCCGTTCGGAACGGTCGATGTTCTGTGGGTCGTAGAGTCGATTGTGTGAATTTCTTGTCGTGTGTGTAATTGTTATTTAGTCGTAAATTTCTGGGAATTTATTATGAATGGCATTCGAAAATGACATGAATCATTCGTTCGAATGATTCACATTATATCGAAATAGAATTCTCATGAATTATTGAAATATTTATTTTATATTCGTATGAAAAGTGATACAGAATGACCGTGCATGTTTAACGGTTCAACAAACTATTGTACAGTAAGTTCTCGACTTGCGTGATTGATTCGTTCCGAAGGTTTTCGCGTAAGTCGAAAAAAACTTAAATTATTTTTTTGGATATAATATGTACAATAGTCGGTGGAATCGCATTCTTTCTCTTTATGTGCCTATTCAAAGCTAAGGGAGAAACGCGCATTTTGATGCAAAAATCGTAATATTTTCGAACGTTTGGTGGTGCGCTTTTTGCAAAAATTAATTTAAGTTACGCCGTTTGAACTGGTTCTGTAGTTCTATTACTTTTCACAATTAAATGAATCATAATACGTATGGTGAAAGTCATACAAACGCCGCAAAGAAGCAAAATGCAATTAAATAAAAAAATAAATAAAGTACAATTTTTTCTAGTATGAATTAACGTAAATCGAATTTGCGTAACTCAAGAACTTATTATATTGGAAAATATTCTTTGAAAAAATATATATTTTGTACACAGATTGCTATTTATACGAAGATAGAAAGAGGGAAATCGATGGCAACCTCATCGGCGCTAGAGTATCGCAGTCGTTTGGCTATTTTATGAGCAAACTTCATCAAAACGAAACGTATCGAGTAAAATATTCATACGACAAACTATCGACGTCGAACGACCCACGATGGTGTTACATCACAAGTGCCTATATAAAGCATGTCGTGTTGGTTTGCCGAGGAGGACTTTCTGAGCAAAAATCGGCCGGGTCCGTTGACGATATTGGAAAGTTTTAATTAAAAAGCTCAACCTCAGGTACGCTCTACTGTATTTATTGTGCGTATACCTCGGCTGATTAATCCGCCTTTTCGAGGTTCGAGTTTGAGGAAAACTTGGCTATGGGACAGATACGCGTGGAACGAAAGTTCGACAAACTAAGGCAAAGTCAGTCTGCTACTGCTTTTCAATGTATAAACTGGTTCAAAGTGCCTGGTTATAAAAAAATGATTAAAGTGATGAAATTAAAAAAGATAGTGTATCGAATAAACGGGGAAAATATTTATCTTAATATAAAAAAATATTATCGAATACTTTATATGCGATGTTATTTGTTGACTTTCTTGTACAAATACCAATTTGATAAAGTAATGTTTAGAATTTCTAGGAAAAAACATCAAAAAATACAACTTGTTCAATAATATGTATCTAGCATGTGAACATCTATCAAATTCTATTATTTTTTTCACTACTTTGAAAAAATTTATGATATTCCGTCTATGACGCATAACCGAAAACATAGTTGATCCATATCTCACGAGCGTCCTAAAACAACAGAACCCATATTCAGCTTTTCATATCATTTTCGGTTAAGTTCAACTTCTCAAAACAAAAACAAAAAAACATAAGCCAATAAAAGTCCAACCATAAATAACTACGATACGAGACGATAACGAACACAATCAATTTAATACACTACAAATAATTATATCCGAACATTAACCGAGCATAATGGCATCGCACGTAATCGACTATAAAACAGTGTAGCGCTGCAGTTTCCTGGCAGCGGCCTAGTGACAAATTGTTCTGCATTCACTTTGATTAATGGATGTTAATTATTACCCTAGTATATATGTATATACATATAATAAATGCATGTGGATTTGTGCCTTTGTGTCCTCCGAAGTTCGATTGCCAGGCAGAGCCGATTGCTCGCCATTGAGTGGTACACAGCCTCCATTCACGCGCAAGAATATCGCCATTGTGAAAGGAGAGTGTCCTCTAACACGTTCCTCTATTCTAATTTATAGTCTGATTGTTTTATGGTTATTTGTTGAATGTTGATTCAAAGCATTGTTTCTATTGAGCTTTCACAACCATATTTGAATTAAGTTTTTATGATAGTAATTAATTCAAATTATATAAAGTTAATAGACATAAAATTTATTTTCAAATTAAAATACTTATTAAATACATTAAACGGTTAGATATTGTTTAAAATAGTGATATCTTTTTCATGTTTTTTGCAGAAGGAAACATGAGACACATGAGACAAAAAGGGTTTTTGTTTCCTAAACGAGTTCATAGGAAGAATGTTGAAAATTTTCGGTATCGTTTCACTACACTCAACAATATCCATTTCATTAATGATTTATGCGAGAATTCCATTTATCTCAACCAAATTGGGTTTTGTTTCGAAATGTATCACTTTCATACGAACCGCGAGTGTACGATCGGCTTAATAAATATCTTGACGCTGTGAAACGTTTTTGACGAGATGGATTATATTATAATTAAGGTGTGGTAAATAATTGCCAAAGTGATTTAAAAAACAATGAAAAATATTTTATTCATCCGAAAAAAAAATAACACGAGATGTCGTTACCAGGAATTTTCCGCAAGCCGATCTACAACAAGACCTCTAGGGAAATTAAACGTTTTTATATGATACAGGAAAAACTGATAATTTAATGTGCAAAGTATCGATTTCCTATTTGCACAAGACATCCTGTTAGCGACAGGACACGTATTTTCTAACATGAAATTATAATATAATATAAAGTGACTAAAACGGATATTTTCCATGTACAAAGTAAAAATCTGAGAATTCCTAGCATTCGCACCCGGATTTCTGTTAAGGATGCTATCTACGAAAATCTTCATTAGATTAAAGGGCGAAATTTTCGAGGAAACTTGTGTTTTATTAGACGTCGGTTGAATAATTTCCATTAACCGAGGTGAAAGGAATTTGTGTTTCGGATCGAAATAAACGGATTTCACATACTTATTCACGCACTCGGATTACCCCTCTAGCTAATTAACCTGCTCGAGTTTACAAAGCGGTTTATCTCAGTCGATTTCGAATATCCTCGACGGGAAAATATGTGAGGAAAAACAAACATGTAATTAAATTTCATCAGAAATTCATATACAAATATTTGAGGGGATTTAAAAAAAAATCATATAGACAATATAAACAGAGTCCTTCGTCTTTATATATTTTTATATCGCAGAAAAAGAAGATTTCGTAAGTGTATCCTAGGTGATGAATATATTATAAGACA
Source organism: Hydropsyche betteni (assembly GCA_028571205.2). Taxonomy (NCBI): domain Eukaryota; kingdom Metazoa; phylum Arthropoda; class Insecta; order Trichoptera; family Hydropsychidae; genus Hydropsyche; species Hydropsyche betteni. The sequence continues at coordinate 4,546,508 of JAOXNN020000020.1, read as the reverse complement.
ATTTACAGGTGCTTGGACCCGAAGGCCTTTCGCGACCCGTAAAATTTTTTCATAAAGAAGGGGAAAAAAATAGCGAAAATATTTGCGTGGTATGCAAAAATAGTTTAAATTTTCATCAGATTATTCAGTGCATAACCTCGATGATAAATTAATGGCACGCACAGAGTTTTCATAAAATTACAACTTCGGCGCGCGTTAACGATGTTTGCATACGTTAACGTTGTACAACGTAATTTCGGTGTGTGCGCGAACAAATTAACGGTTACTATTAGTTCTATTAGAGGGCAACATAACGTAATTATAACAGTTCTGAATATTTCCGCATCGCATCGAACTAATTTTCGAAAGGATTATAAAATATAATACGATCACATGAATTTTCCCAATATTCATATATTTTACTATCTATGCTGAAACATAATATCCGGCGTATAAATATTTTCCACGCCGCTGAATTTTCTCAAGGAAATGATATGATCGTAGTAAAAGTTCCTTGAAAAAGTTTCGACACTGAAAAGACTACCCGCACGCATAGTTTTTTTTTTACGTTTTTGTCTCATAGAACGCGTGTTCTGAGTTGTGTATTTACATAAGAAACATATTTGTTTCATATTGAAAATTTTCAGTACCACACCTAAAGAAAATTTAATTTAACAACATGGAAAATTCAACGATAAAACAAAATACTGAATGAAAATGATCAAAAGCATTATTAACTTCAATATTGATACGAAAAAGTAAATTAATTTACCGAAATCGTATACAATAGCGATTGAAACTCTAACACGTGGTGTTGAAACGAATTGAAAAATATGGCGGCTCATTCTTCTTCGTTCCTACATTTCTTTCGCAAAAAATACATTTGATTTTTTTTAAAGTGCTTTCGAAATAAAAAAAGCAACACGCAATTAGTGCTGCGAATGCGGATCATTTTTCACTGGGTCGTTTTGCATGGAGCGGGTCGATTTATGCCCAAAATGGCTTCCGCTCGCCCTACACTCGTTATTTATTTCGCCCAGTTTTCCATTTCCACGTTTCGCTTTCCTCGCTATTCAGAAACGCAAACGTCAAATGGAAAAAAGGAAAACACTTATTGAAAAATCAAAGGATCAGCGCACCGACGTATGCGAGATCGATGCGTTGGTTTCTATGAAAACACTGATGTGGGTTTATACAAATAGAATTCTTTTCATAAATAAAAAATGAATCAAGTATATTTTACTTTGATTTAAATTAAAATAGTTATAATAAAATTAATATTGCTAAAGTGAATTTTAGTATTAATTTCGATAAAATGAGCAAAGAAAGGATTATATGAGTTTATCCTATAAATACAAACCAAATTACTGTATGACTTTCGTATACAATATTGAATTGGGATAGTTTGCTATTTTCTCAAGGGGAATGAATCGGATTAGTAAAGTGACCTAGTGCTTATTTGCTATTACAATCTAAATTTTAATAAATTTCCATGTAAATACTGAAACATAATATTAGGAATGAATAATTCACGAGTAAAATTATTGTGATTTAATTCGCTATAAATCTATATTTGGTGATTTTCCAGTGAAACCAAGATATCTGAAACATATAAAATACTAGTAGTTATAAATGGGTAGTGTGCTCGCAGTAATATTTTTCAAATACGACCATAAGTATTCTATTGAGAGCAAACTACTTTGAAGGCGACAGTAAGATATCTCTAGAGAGAAAATACTACACTTCATTTGATCCAAGCGCTTGATATTCTATTTTTAAAATAAATCTCTTCTCAAAAACTAAGCATATATGTATTACAACAAAAAGATCCCAAAATACAACTTCAATAAAAAATTATCCTTTCAAAAATCTTTCACATTATACAAAATAATCTATAATTCAATAAAAACAAAACAAATTACTCAAAAATAGACAAATAAACACCTCCAAACACCACTTAATACCCAAAATCGACAAGCAGTAAGACACCCATTCTGTACCTACTATTTGCATAAAGTCCTCAAAAGCACCGTTTTCTCACACGCACATACCCACTAAAAATACACGAGGAATTACAGCATCGTAAGGGGTAATTTTCTCGCGTACGAAAATATAAAATATGAGCGTCGCTTAAGCGCGTTTTCACCCGCTCCCGCAGGCATGGTGAAGACTCGCATAATGGCGCGCGAACAAACGAAATTATACGCGCAAATGCCGACGTCTGTCTACCTACACTAATTCACTATTGCGAAATTGGGGTGTGCTATCGTGTCCGGCATTTCATAATGTCCCCGGGGGTGTAGGTCAGTCTTAATGCTATTAGTGGATGTGGAAGTTCGGCGATGAATAAGTTCACTGTTGGGATTTTGAGAAAATATAATTTGTCCAATAAAAAAAATGTGACGTGTTGTAATATTTCGTACTTGAAAATTTTATATGGAAGCACCCTGTTAAATTTTGTTTAATCAAATAAATTAACGCTTAAAAAATATTAAAAAAGTCTATGTGAAAAATATTCTTTCTACGTGCAAGTCTATTTGATGTACGGCGTTTAAAAAACTTTCATATACGCTGTTTAACAAACGATCCCAACGTTTTAAAGCACTATTTTAGCAAAATTTATTATTCGTATGTAACATTTCATGAAACATAAAACGTTTCGGAAAATTGCTTCAGTAAACGTAGAAAATATGTCACATTTAAATCGTCACATTTCCGTTTCACAAGCGAAAGCCCACTTTTACGGAGAAGGGTACAAATGTAAACTCGAATCTACATAATGAACGTTTACAGCCGACGACGAAATACGCTAAAATTTCGCCAATTTTGATTTTTCGCCATACTTTCCGTGGAATTTCCCCACTTTGAAAATCTTCGGGAAAGCTCCGAAATCTATTAGCAACCCTCGTCACCATAGTGTGGCATGTTGTTGAACAAACTCGCGCTATATTTTATATAAATCTTCGGCGGGTGACGCCGTATTAGCGACGAATATGTAAATCTGGTGGCCATATTGTGTAAAAGTAACGCGAATGTGAAAAGACGTCGCTGCTAACCCAGTTACGTAATGCAAGTCGAGTTCGTTACTTTGCCGATGTAATAAGTTGATATTGCATGTGAACTTCTTGAATATTTTGCTAGTATTAAGTTGTGAAAATGTGCGAGAGGTTATTAAACTTGAGTTAGAATTTAATTAAAAAAAATAAAAAAAATTGAGCGTAATAATTAATATATATTCTAGATATTTTTTTGAGAAACAGTAAATATTTTTAAAATTATTTATTTTATTGATTATTATGATATATTAGGTCAATGCGAAACTTTCGTCGTATTTTTTATGGGGACAATTTACTGGCAACACTAGGCTTAGTGATAGTTGTATTGTATTGCCAATAGAGATAGACTACTTTGGCAACGTTATCACCTACTCTAATTTTAATGCACAAACTTTTTATTATATTGCACATTTCATATTTTTTTAATGCTCACTTTATACTGTACAAAAATATTTTTTTTATCGCATTTCGAAAATTTCAATAGACTATTTTTTACTGGCGAGGTCCAAACTTAACAGATACTGAAAAGAAAGTATTTTTTACATAATAGAATCGTTTTAATATAGATGTTTTTCAATAGTTCAGAAAACGAAGAAAAATATTTAACCATCAAAAAAATACAAAAAACCTTATGCGTTGATCTATTATTATTCATATAAAAATTTTAAATTTGAAAATATCTCTGTTTTAAGAGTAAATATACTCGATAATATTTTCGATTTTTATAGAGTGAATTTCCTACAAAGTGCCATAAACTTTTATATCTTTTAAAACTTTATATGCGCGTTTCATGAAAGGTTTCACTTTTTATAGCCCATAAATGAAACAAAACTTATTTGTTTTTTTATTCCTAATATATCTAGAATATTCGCACTCGAACACAAAGATCTTCTATACACTCAACATAAACCTAAAAGCGACTAAAACCTGATTTTATCATCCACAACGAAACAATATCCATAAGGCAGCGTAACGTTTTTAAGCCGATAGCCCGCAATAATGGTGCGATCCTGAAAGAGCTTTCAGAGGTGTGGATATATTCGGAATATGGGTCCGTTGAAAAGAGGTGAAATTCCGACAAAGGGACGTTACAATATTGACCCTAGTGTTCCTAAACAGATGTTTGTAACGAAATAAAGTGAGACCCTTGTAAAGGGGCAGATTTCTGTCTAAATGCGCGCGCTACGAATATTCAAAATAGGCGCTTTGACGCGACCCACTTTTGCAAGAATTGAAATTTTCCTCTTTTTATTCGCCGAACCATCGTTACTTTCTCTTTGTAACGGGTATGAATAGGGAAAATGTGATCGTGAAAATATTGAGCCCTTGAAATTTTGACGGATAAGCACTCTATTTCAGACATTGAATACGTTCGTAATACAGTGTGAAAGATATTGCTGGTATTTCATAAACATAATAGACAGGTTTTTATTTATTATTTTAATATCGAAAATTTATATTTTTTGAATAAATAATCGTTTTAACTTAATGAAATCATGAATATTTAAATCAAAATATAAAAAACAAAAATATTACAATCAATGTTTAAAACAGAAAAACGCATATTTTTAAATATAAACTGATGATAATTATCATTAATTGTGTTCGGATATTCCATCATCTTGTGTGAATTTGAATCGAACTCTTCAATATTAGGGTTTCGAAGCTTTCTTCGGATGAAGACTAATTAAGGTTTTGGTGATTAAGTCTCCAGTAATCTTTTGATCGCCTTTCTATCAAATGTTGTAAATTTCAACTATCCTTAAGACCCTCGGCTATTTTAGCGAGCTTCTTATCCTGTTTTGGGTTCAGTCTTGTCTCGTTACGTACGCAAACTCGTGTTGTTTATCAAAATAATCTATTCAATTACTTTACTAGGGCCAAATGTTGTTTTAATTAAATTCTGCATGATTATAGACACGAGAATCGAATTATTATGCAATGGCTTTGCTTGATTAGAATTATTATGTATCAATCCTAACGAAATTCTCTTTGATGTCATATTGTGGGATTCGTGAATTTCTGAAATTCGAATAAATATTTAGAATCAAAAGGTCATTTTGTATATTGAATTTTAGTTTGTCTAGACTTAAATATCGAAAACAAAATAATTTATAAAAGCGATGTACAAATATTGAAAAAAATACATTGGAAATAGCGAAAAATGAGAATAACACTAAATAAACTCAATAGAAAAACTTTCGTCGTCCAATGAAAAAACTAAAACATTTCAATACTGCGTTCGAATATTTTTTCTATAAAAATAATATACCAATATTTATTTGAGTGGCATCTAATCATAGATGAAGAAATTAATTCATTAACCTTTTTTCCGGCCAAAAAAATCAAAATTAAATAAACTTCCACACCAACATCACACAAACTCGACGAAAACACAAAAAACAAACAGATACACAATATAAATTCATTCGAACACCCCGCGGCCATCCGCACGACACCGCCCCAAACAATCAAACGATACAGCCTCGACTATATTATTAACACGTTCGCAACCTGAAAGCGACCTCAGAACGAGCGCGCCTCGAGGTCCCGAAACGTCTGAAACGTCTCACCTAGAAAACGCTATCCGACATCGGCAAAGCCGAGGCGTCCATAACAGTTTTGGCGCGATTCGTTTCACGATTATTAGCGCTTCTTTGCGGCCGAACGCGAATAAAAGGGCCCCGGGCTCGGAAGGGTTCCACGTTACAATATCGCCGTTATTGTGTGCGTGTGTTGCGTAATTTTGGTGTATGTGTTTGTGTGTGTGTGTATGTGACGACAACAAAAGCAGAGGAGTCCTTTGAAACGTACAAAAGGCCGGGTTCGGGGGTGGGATGGGTGGGCATGTGTGCGCTAAGCGATTCGCTGAGTCGGATCGGGATTAATTATTGCCGGTTTTTGTGTTGGGATTATTTTTTGTTAAGTTCATAGATGTGACTTTGAGAATGTCGAATGGTATTTCGAAGTTTCGAAATTGAAAATCGACTCGATAACGATGCGAAGTTGAAAATCGGGAAAAATGGGCCAATTTTCCGCTGGATTTCGATGCAGGCCGACAAAGAAGTTGCTGTTATCCAAAATGAAATATAAATTCGTTTGTGGAATCCTGTAAGCAATGCGAATCTCATTCGGGAAAATAGGTCAATTATTTTCCTAAACGCCCCGAGGATAGCGCCTTTAAAATTGCCACATTTTCACTTATTGCGTTACGTAATACGTAATATGACGAAAATGTTTTTTTTTATATCGTTTATAAATAATGAAAAAAAAAATACAATTGAATTGGAAAAATGAATTTTTAGTGAGTTTTTGCAATTTATTGAGAGTTTTGATCGTGTTTTCATATTCTAAAAATACATAAATCTGAGTCCGCTGCTACTTTATTTATTTATATTTCAGTTCAATACAAGCTACAGTGATTAATGCTTTGATAACGTTTTTTCAATAATAAACACAAAATATTATTTCATTTACAATGAAATTGTAATTTTTAGCATTATTTCCAAAGCAATTCATCACTCATATAAATCATAAATCAACAAATTGATCTAATCGTTATCGCTTTACTTTTAAATTTCAGTAAAACGGATCGTCCATTTATATTCAAGTGCCATCAATATTAACGAGCTTTTCATTCCATAAACGAATACTCAAATATATATAATATATTATTAATTTTTTTCGAAAAATTCTAAATATTCATCCATTTTATTTCATCGGATACTGCGTGGAATATATTTCCATATGTTTTGCGATTAATGCGAAAAAAATCGGATCATCGCACTCTTAGTGAATTCCCTCTCGGATTATGACACGAAACTTTTTTCGGGGGAATTTGCGAACCTTGAAAGCTGGCTTTTCCATAGGTCAAGGGTGGTAAAAGAGCCATCGAAGGTCAAAATAAAAGTCTACGGATTACTGAGACCTTTTGGTTAAATCCGGCTTAATCGCTTGTCTAATATTAACCCTCACATCCATTGTGTTGCTAATATGAAGATTCAGAATAGTTTACTTTGTCGGAACATTCACATTTAATAATATAATCTATGAGGTTTTATTCAAGGTTGTATTTTTAATATTTTAATCCTAAAAAATACCATGGATTATTATACATACATGTTGTTATGAAAAGCGCTAATTGACTATGCGGTAACGATGAAACCATAATGATACGTTAAAATTTCAATGAAAGTTTCAATGTCATTAAGCCGTAATGCATACAGACATTTTAATGTCACGTATCAAATGGCCAAAATTATTAAGAACGATGCAAATTCGATACAAATTTCCACTAAATCAAACATACATTTTAATGAACGTATACATAACATATTTTTTTAATAGGAAAACTTTCGAAAATTTAATGTGAACGCGTTTTCGGCTCAGGTGCAACAATATCGCCAAAAAGCACCGTAGAGTCATGACCTAAAAACGAATATCATCATTTTTTTCAGGTCGCATATTTTCGCGCACATTTTGAACATACCTAGGCGCTTTTAGGCTATCCGAATTCACCATCTGGTAAAGTCTGGAAAAACTTTTTCCCATAAAACACCGCCTCGCACGCGCCGAACATTAACGACGAACTTGCCACCTCTATGAACTATACAAGGGATGTTCTAAGAGTTCGCCTGAAATTGGAAGATATCGTCTATTATGGCTAATGAATGGCGCCTCGGAAAGAGCAATTTATTTCGGGCGTGGAATGTGTTTTTCAGCATTTTTTTCATTTTGAAATGTTTGCTGTGAAATTTCCATGTATGAATTTCGAGCTGTATATGTTTATTTACCGATGAATATCATTTCAAAGACGACGAAATAACGTTTGATGTAAACAAATTATTTACAAAGATATTTTTTATTTATTTTTCAATTTGAATTAGTAGTAATGAATAAAAATTATTAAAATTAAAAAAATAAACCGTAATAATATATTGAAAAGATGTTAGTTCGACAATAAGAATCGCTATTTGCGATCGTCTGGCAAAATCGCTGGAGTTGCGAATCTACAGAATCAATAGTAGATAGTCCCGTAAGCGAAAATTGCCATTTTTAGCACGTAGTCTCCAACATTGAGCGAAAAACTTCGGTAATAAAGCGATGCTTGGTTATATGGGACTGTGATAGTTGTAAGCCGGTGCGGATGTCATGCGATTTCTCATCAAAATTGCATATTGCACTGCGAGTGGACAATTGCAGTTGCGAAATGTATGCATATTATCTATCATAATGGTACAAATGCGAATGTGTGATTTACATCCGTACTTCAATTTGAATCTGATTTATTTCCGATTTATGAACGTTATGTTGTAATGAATATGGTATGTATATATTATCAATGATATTGGGTTTGAACTGCATTAATTACAAATGCGTAATTGTAATAATGTGGAAATTCAAGTCAAAGCGTACCTAATATTCATTGGATTCTTGATACCAATGTTAAAACTAACGATTTAGTGCAATTTTCGATTCAATTGAATAATTGCGCTTGAGTTTATAAGGAAGTAGATTTTCTTAATGGATCACGAACCAGAGATGAATATGCAACGAGGATTTTAAATTAAATCGAAATTTTCAATCTAAAATGAAATTAACACAACTCAAACAATAAATTCAGATAAAACCACTGAAAATTCTCATAATATAAACACCGCATTCAAACGGAACAAGCACGGTGCACGTAAAAACGACTGGACTCACTAAAAAAAAACTCAACACTTTTCCCCGTAGACCACCCGAGATTAATTCTCCTCAATTAGTGAACTTTCCCCAGCACCAAGAGCGATAAGCACGTGAAGTATGCCTTTTTAATTGATCATCCCCCGAAATGGGTGGCACTAACGATAAAGGGAAGGAAGCTCAAAGCGCGAGATAATTCCCACATCCGTCGTCGCGTCAAGCGTGGGACGGGAAATTGCGAAACAGGCCCTATATCCCCCAACTTTTCTTTGCTATTTATTCCCAGCGCGAACGTGCGTGAAAATTCATATTAAATATTTGTGATATTATGTTCGGGTGTGTGTTTGTGCGGCGACTTCCGATGGAAAGTTTATAGCGGCGCCGAGCGCGTAACGAACAATTGTTACGTGGAAACAAAGAGAACTCTGCGGCGTCTAATTCTATTTGGGTATTATGTATTGTTAATGTTATTTGTTGTTTTTAATTTGTTCGGTGTTGTGTCTTTTTATAGATGGGGGTTAATATGAAGTTGCGGAAATTGGATTGATCGCTGCGTCTACGGGGGAGTTGTTTATTAAGTTACGATATTGCATCTCGGTACTAGATGTTATTTCTTTGAAAAGACTTGATATACAGTGTGTACACCCTAATATATATATAGTTAAATAAATTATTTATATTTGTATTATATAATAAATTCTTTGAAATATAATACGCCGTATTTCGAAAACTGAGCGTAGTACGTGGTTCAAAATGAAATAAATCTGTCAAAGTTTATATTTGTCTGAAATATTTTATAGTATTTACGACACATTCAGGTCAGGCTTTAAAGAGATTTCCCTTAGAAATATAAATTTAAGAATATAAAAATATTTATGCAATGTAATGTTGAATAAATTGTTTCAACGCACACTAATTTACTATTTATATGTGATGAAAATATAAAATTCAAAACACTTGCATAAAACATATTTCAAATAATGACTATGTCATTACTGAAACGGTTTATTCACTAAAAATATAAAAATTTAGTACATAAAAAAAGTGCTTAAAGGAATGTGTATATACATATTATATTATACTTGAGCCCATTACCAACGAAGCACAAAACTTCGTCAGAAACATGTATGTATCATTAACTAAAAATATTTTTCGCAATATTGCGATACAACTCACTCGTGCACAAAATGAGTTTGGAAGCAATTCGCACCTACGCAAGACCTCGTTTTCACTTAAACGAAACCACACAATACGTGAACAATCACAGGCGAGATGCGAAATCGCGAAAGTGTGTGCGAAACTTTTTCCTAAAAATAAAAAGTAAAACAAAATTGAAAAATACGAAAAATCCGATACCCAGTGTACACAGACGACAAAAGCACTCCGTTTGTTCGGACGGTCGTGAACAGCGAACGCGTTTTGTTCGATTCGCAAACACAATTAAGTTTCACACATGAGAGCCTTCGTTTAATTAATTAAAACCTGGGTTCAGACTGGGAAAATATCTATCGAGTAGGAATGCAACTGATTCTACACGAAACAAATGCACAGTGTAATTATTGCGGTTGACGATGTGATTATATAATGTGCAATGTAAATGCAGCTCGATGATTACATTAATTTGATCGGCAATATGTTGTGATTTGCGGTTTTGTTATCGATTGTATGTGATTTTCCGTTTACTTTTGCTATAAAATCAATTATAAAAGGCTTTTGATTATTGAATAGAATAAATTTGATCATTATAAAACTCTGTCGTAAGATTTGAAAAAAAAAATACATATTAATATTTTTTACAGCATTTTCAATGAAAATGTGACATTAAAAAAATATATGATATCTAATTTTAATTAAATTAAAATTTATGTATTATTCGAGAGAAATATTTAAATTTAATCATTTCTTCTGAATACACGTAAATTATTTTTGAATCACAAATTTTCTCAAATCCAAAATTATTTCAACATTGAGCTCAAAATAAACAACAAAAATACATTTAAAATTCAAAACTAATACGCAACTAAACGAACATTAAAAAAAATACATAAGAAAACCATACGCAACAACGGAGCAGACATTTTCCCAAGATTTTCATTTTTCTTGCGGACTGTCACGCAGACAGCTTTTCCACGATGCTTTAACGAGACGCGGCTACCTTTTTTGTCTCCGGCGAAAAACCTGTAGAAAAGTGCTTTCTTTTTTACTTGCAGAGCTTTTCCTCTAACGCTTACACGAAAAAGTACGCGACAACATGTACGTAGTACAGTACTGCGACCGCAATCTTCTTCAAGGGCTATAATGTTTCCTTTGTACGGAAGTTTGCACATGCAAGGCTGAATTTGAATAATCGATCGATCGAATTAACTTCAAACATTAACATTTCTAAGTATTCAAAGCCATCGAGCACAAATATTTGCGTGGTTCGCTCATAAATCATGATGACATTGCCGAAACTGCGCTCGATTCAGCCCCGAAGCTGTAAAACACCAGTATTATAGGAATATCGATATTCTGCGGCAGTGATTTGGCATATTCGCGAATAAGCCGAATTATTTGTGCGGTTTTATTAAAGTCCGCTTTGAAATATGGCGTGTCGTTTCGGGCAAATGTTGAGAAACGCTGTCGCAACTTATTAGTACGCTAAAGTTTACCTGTGCGCTTAGCACGGCTTGTAAGCGACGACATCTATTTTATTTTTTGACGTGAACGTTAACAATGCTGTGTTGATGATAAATTTCTCGCGTTTGGGTATCTAATTTATTTTTTTACAATTTAGAAATATGTGAAAGTGTCGTTCAGTGGTTTAACCTTGTCGAAAACATCAGTTCTGCCAGTCATCGATTTGTATAAGGGTCAAAATATAAATAGTCGATATGTTGACTTGAGGAATTCAAAAAAAATAGTTGGTAGAAATACGCAATAAATAATAATTTTGATGGTATCAAAAAAAAACCTCCCTAAGTAATTGACATTACATGAAACGTTCTAAAAATATTATACTGAAAGCTATCAAATAGAAATATTCGCATGAGAATTCACAAAATACCACTATTCAATAGAAAAATATTAATAACAATTAATAACTCTTGTACAAAAGTATTCCGCACACATTTTTCAGGTGAGGGTTCGGTCAAGCGTGCCATCGAATCTGTAAGCAACGATCTTAATTAACGGCGTTAAATCACAATCCCAGGTGAGATAGCAGAAATTGAATTAATATTTCGTTTTATAGAAAACCCTGGCAATAAAGCCAGAAAACAAATTAACAACCGTACCTCGTTCCCCGATGACATAATGAATATTTTTTCTGCGTTCTCCGTGCCAAAATAGCGTTTTCAATTTCGCTAATTCACGCCAGACGGGGTCGCAAATGGGCACTGTCAAAGAAATTTCTAACGCATGTATATTTTCTATACGATTGTACACACGTACAATTCCACGGTGTTTCAATTGGATTCGCGTAAGAGCGTTTTTGAAATGCTAATTTGTAAAACGTAGTCATTTTCGTAGTTGCGCTCGAGTTTCAATTAAATTACTCCAGCGTTTATATCGGTTACGTCTTTTCGGCAGAGCGACAAAGCGTTTCGGTGAACAATTTGAATATTTTTCAAGCGAGGAATGAAAGTTGCTTTGTCCTCGTTTTTTGCAGAATTTTTCAACGCTGGTGGTTCGAAATAAAAGAAAATATTTTTTTCGCAAAACATAACTTTTAATTGCTTCCGAACGTATTGACCAGTATTTTATATAAAATAAATCAAGTTTTATGAAGTATTTGGATCATATTATATATCCACTTTGTAATAATCACAATATTTGTTCGCCTCAAAGTTTGAAATACATCGAAAAGGTTAACATGAACCGAAAATATAACTGATCGATAACTTTACAATCCATGTCAAAACTATGGGTTCATAAAGCTCAAAAAAATATCACATAAATTTTTCTTATAAAACTAACCGGGTCAGCGAGAATAAACTTCTGATGAAACTTTAAATAGTTTGAGCCGTACTGCGAATAAATAACCATGCGACGTCGCGTCGCCCCTAAAAAGGATTTCGTTGTAAGCTTACGTAAACTAGTATGAATTGAATAAGTAACATTTTCGCATAGAGATCACTTACATAAGTCATTCTTAAAGTTTTTATTTCAAAAACGAATCGGTTCGACCTTCGAAATAAAACATTCTTCAACCTGATCAAATTTTCATGCACTTTCCAAAAAAATACACATAATTCAAGGGCGCCTAAATATTTTGAGCGGCCGCACAATAACAACTCCAAGTCCAAGAAGGAAATCGAATTATTTTCAAATCCGACCCTAATGAAATTTGTATGAAGTTGGCGCGCCACGTGTATTCGACCACGTCAAATCGTTCTCGAATATTGTTGCGACATGCGAACGAACTCATTTCGGCTTATACGAACCCTCGTCAAAACAGGGTCGATCCGAAATTTGAATATGAGAGCTTCCAAGGGCGAAGTTTTAATCAGCAATACACACTGTCGGACAAGTTGCGCGATTCTGGCCGCTTATTTCAATATCGTCGAACGGTTCGTTGTTCTCGTGTGTTTTGTTTATTGCATTGTTCTCGATGGCATTTTGTGCAGTGACCACTGCATGGAAACGGAAGCGTCTGGTTTGAATGTTGGGACTATTATCTGGGCTTTTTGATGTGAAACTGGACGTTGTCGCGTTGAATGTAGTGCATGTTGTTTTGCGCTGAATTAGAAATTGTATGGAATGTGACGTGTATGATGTTCAGTTGGAGACTGTCGGGTTTGTGTAGAAATTTTGATACACGTAAGTGCAGCAAACTTTAAATTAAGATAAAGCGAGTTGAAATTGTGGTGAAACATACGATGCAGTGATATATATTTAATATAAATAACGTAAAAATTAACTATTATATAAATATCACGAAAAGTATAGTCATATTTTCGTATACAAAATGTCAAGAATACCTGTATTTTTTAATTTATATATAGATTCATTTATGTTCACGTTACAACTCGAAAAATTCCCATATAAAAAATACGTGTGATGTAACAACGTTACTTTGAAGCATTTTTATCCGTCCGAATCAAATGACTGAACCCACACAGGACACAACAGAACAAAATGACGCGACATTATTGCGTACGAGTTCAGTCAAAAACATTCTCGCTTTTTCCCGGGTGTTTTATAAATTTTTCTCAAATTTTCCTTTTATTTTATATACATAAGTCTATATTATAATAACATAAGGATAAATCTATTTACTTTTTTTCAAGTGACATTGACAAATACACAAAAAAATTCATGTGAAATGACGTATGATGTCGACCAAAAAAATATTTGTTCAACACATTCATAGATATATAATAGTTATGTTTTTGAACGAGTTTTTATCACCAATATAATATGTGATCTTTTTGATTTTCATTACAGAATAGCTTTAAATATGAAAATTTAAACTATGGCTCTGAACGGAGTCAGATATTATATTTAAATAAATTTTTATCAAACGATATTAACAGTCATATTTAATTATTGATCATTCATTTTTGATACGTTACTTAATTTTAATAATCAGAGATAACTATTGCATCTAATTGCTTAAAACTATGGATTAACTATATTTCCACATATATTCTTGTTATATAAATAAAATTCGAGCTAATACTGACAGTATACTACAAAAAAAAACTGTTATAACTAGAATAAAGTCCCGTTCAGGAAATAAATATTTCATATAATAAATTTCACGTTTCGCGACGTATCCGCTGCAGAAAATCAGACACCATGAGATTGAATCGCGAATATATATCACAAATTCAATTTTCGATATGTCAAATTGGCTGGAACAAAGTTTCCAGTGCGCCCGGTGAACTTCTCGATTCTCTCTCACTACGACTTCGACTACGGCTCGTTATATTACTTTTTTCAGCATTTTTTTTTCCAGAAATGAAGGACTCGTATAGAGGAAAACTTTGCGTTTGCAGCAAATTGGTTTGTGAAAGGCGGTCATATTTCACGACACAAATCGTTCGATCGATAAACGCTTAAAACTCATTTCGGATCGCCCACGCCGCGAAATGAATGGTAGACGAGTGTATTTTATTTGTTCGTACTGAAACTGACCTCTATTTAGCAAAGGAGAAAAACGAATATAGTGAAATATTCAATTTTCTTCAATAGACCGTACACGAAAAACAATTTGTGCTGTTTGTTCAAAAGCATAAGGTGAATTTGTTCTATGCAATTTTGATTTTATGTGAAGATAAAACGTACCTATCGTTTTAAATTATGAAAAATGATCAATCTGATGGTAATTTTCTGAATATATTCAGATAATCTTACATACCAAAAAAGATGAAATTTGTTATATTCAATACTTTTTAGTGTTCACATACACAGCGAAAACCTCCCATTATCTTTTTCACCATTTATTTACTCATTATTAATCCATTAGACCGTATCAACATTCTTCACAAGAATACAATATGCGAAGTTTGAACAAAATTAATTTTATTCAGAACCAAATCAAATAACGCAAACCGATAAAATTTAATTTTTAAGCAAAAAATTTTTTTCAATCAAAATATTATTGTAATGATGTCGACGGATACATAATTTTTAATCAACAGTAAATTATATAATATGTATAGAGAATAACGAAATGAGAGTTTCTAGAGACATTTAAATACTATTAAAGTTAGAAATATGAAAATATGGATAGGATAAATGATAAAATAATATATGTTATCTAGAAATATTCTGAAAATAGCCTAAGAATTCTAATACAACAAAAGATTGAAAAGAAAATAAAACGATAAGACTAAAGAAATATTATATATGATGGGAGTTATCTAAGATCTTCAAGAACAAAAGACTTTTTCGTTCAATGAAAAACAGACGATTTTGTTATTTAAAAGCGAAAATTTCAATATGAAAAACAATATATAGAAAAACTCCAATCAAAAATACATTCAGCACGCATCTGGATAGTGAAAAGTCGATACGGGGATAGAACAACACGTGCACTTGACGTTTTCGAATCAAAACTTACAACGAGCAAGTACATAGTGAGTGCGAAACGCTTTGCATCGGACATGCCGGCTATCGATCGACAACAAACCCGTTGGAAAACGGCCAAATGTACATATTGGTATAGCGATGGTTATACTGTAGCTCGGGTACAGTGAACCCTCCATGGGTGCGCATCTATGGCGCTGGGTTGGAGTTGACTCGGTTTAGGGTGGTTTGATTCAGTAATTTATCAGTTTTTTTGTAAATTGTCGTCTGGGTTTAAGATCGGTCGGTTTAGGTTTTAGGTTTAGAGAAAAAGCGGTGATGATGATTTGTGTTTTGATATATTTTATGGTGAATTAGTAAATTGTGGATTGTGAGTATAATAAATTTTGGGTGAATAAGAAATATTTTTTTTAATACAATGAGCAAAAATATATGATGTATAAATTTAACTTACAATTAGTTAAGAATAATTATATTTCAATATTTGTAATGTGAAAAACATCTAAAATGTAAATCAAGAAATAAGTGTACTTCCAAACCACTACCTTTTTATACATACACGCGCTTTCGTCCAACTGGTCCGATTATTTCGCCGAATATTTTCGTTGTTCAAAGTTTTCAATAGAAAGGCAACTGTTTTTTTTTCTGCTTTGGGGAAAAATTTATCATTGTCCACCTCGAAAAATAAAAAATAAAAACGTGTCGCATTTCTTTTTGTCCTCACTTAAAGGGTATATTTTGCGTACGGCACGATTTGACGTATTGAATGACCACTTAGCTACCCACGCACAAGGTTATTGTGTTTTCGATACGAAAATGGAAAAGCGATAAAAAAACGACATACAGAAAAAAGTTTTTTTTCATTCTCATACATAATGCATTGTTATCTTCATGTCGAAAAATGTATAGACGTACTTTCCGTGCGTATTCTAAAAATAAACGAATTCCTTTTTATATTTTCAAAGAGCATTCCCTTGCGTAATGATAAGCCCTTTGACGAAAATCGAACAATGTTTTAAGCTTTTTAAAAATGCCCTACTGCGGAAAAAGTGAACCACAAGGCACAAATATAAAGTAAAATCGTATTGGGCTTCTTCGTAGTTTTATTTTTTATTAAAAATTTTATGTATAAAGCTAGTAGACGATATTATAAAATTCCTGATTAGACACTTTTATATTCATTTTTTAACAAATAGAAGCATTTCGAATGCATACAAAGTATCCTAGTTTACAAACTAGGCCAACTTGCATACGTTCCATATCATCGAAACGCAAACGCTAACTTGAAATTTTTATTTCAACGTTGTAACAAGACCATTACAATGCAAAACCGCATTCCCGATACAAACTCGATTCCGATCGCAGCATTCACATACCCATTATGACGACTTTCGAACTTTTCCCGGCCATTGTGGCCGAACGGCGCAGGCTTTCCATCACACAAAGGCGACGGTTTAATTTCATGTTCGGGTCCATGGTGGAGAGCATGGTTCAGGATATTTGCCTAATTTGAAATTCAATTTCGCGTAACACCGGCGTCTCAAAGAGTGCCATCGAAGCGAATCGGCTAGTTCCTGCCTTTCGGCACTGCCCCTCATCCACTGTGACTGCGCGGAAAGTATTCCGGTCCGGGAAGAGCTTTTTCCTTGAAAAGCCACTCGAAAGTCAAAATGTCGAGTTCGAGACCCGACCGTCAAAATGGGCGGGCGAAATTTCGGTTGAACGTTCAAAATGCGCCGGAACAAAGTCGTACTCTTTCCGTGTGAAATGTACGTTTTTATTTTAAATAAAGTTTTATATGTTTATGCGAGTATACTTGGGCACTGTATAGTATGATTTTGATACTGCGCAGTTAATGAATTGTGAATTTTTATATAACACGTTTTGTATAGCATGGTTTTAGAAAGAAAAAAGAAAAAACAATTTGTAATGAATTATTTTATTTTTTTTACAAATTTCGCGAATTGTTTGGAAGTTATATTCATTAATTTTTAACCATATCTTAAATAATTTCAGGTTTACATGTTGACCAGTAGTGCTTTTTGCTGTCCGGATTGTTGGCATGTACAAAAACATGACCTAAGAGAAAATTATTTTTAAAACCTATCAAACCTTTTCACAATACTTCCAAAATTTGTTAAGAAACCTGATTTGAGGACTGATAATGCATAAATTACGCGTGAACCACAATAAGAAATTTAATTTAAGCAGCTATAATGCATTTTATCTGAATTCATAAATGTTCATTTTCTATATTGTTTATTCAAAAAAGGGTATTAACAAACTTCGATATATTTTTGGAACGTAAACCCTAATTTTGTATAAACTTCATACCTCGTAAAAATTTTTTGGAACCGTGCTATATGAGGTCCAAGTTACATACAGTACATTGGTTACATAGTTACACGTTTTGAAATTAAATTCATTCGATTTATCAACGTATCATGCAATTTTGATGTAGAGTTCTATTTGATGCGGACGTTTATATTGCCATGTTGGTTTGAGAAGCGCTGATACATTTAATTGGATGATGGAACGCAGCTGCGTCTGTAATTGGATTATCATATCATCATAATAACAACCCATTCCAGTTTACTTCTGCATGATGACATCCCCGATATAGTATTATATAATTCTAAACCGAATGTGAAACTTTGATGAATATAACG
Source organism: Hydropsyche betteni (assembly GCA_028571205.2). Lineage (NCBI taxonomy): Eukaryota > Metazoa > Arthropoda > Insecta > Trichoptera > Hydropsychidae > Hydropsyche > Hydropsyche betteni. The sequence continues at coordinate 4,528,105 of JAOXNN020000020.1, read as the reverse complement.
ATTTTGAAAACACACCATAATACCGTTTAATAAATTAGTGCAAATTTATTCAGTTACATTTCAAAAGTAAATTTAATCCCTCTTGCCGCATACGTACATTTTCGATTTTTTTTTTTCAAGTTTTATCCCTCTTCAGTCGGTGAATTGACTTAACTGCGTACTTAAAACTCCATTTTCGCGCCGAGTTTTCCGAAATAAAATCTACATTTAAACATCGTCCGCCGTGTCGTACACGGGCTTTGGTTCGTCTTTATCTGTTCTACAATAATACGGAAAAGGTAAGAAATTTGAATTACCGGAACTCGTTCAAAGATCCGCATATTTTCGCGGCAAAAATACCGCTTCGGCGTTTCGGCTATAATTGAAACTGCCAAAATGAGCGAAACATTTGCATAATGAGCGGGCCCGTCTTTGTATAATACTATGCCAAAGGACGAATATCGATTCCGTTTTCCCGCGTGGGAAAATCGAACACCTTTCCGGCAGCAGGGGGAATTTGTACGCGCAAATTTTAGTTTGTGTGCGCGAATAAAGTACCATTGCTCGTGTGTCCACATAAATTTCGGCTGTCGAGCGGGATCGGAAAGTTTCCGTGTTTTCTGGTGGTGAATTTAATGAATCCCCGCAGTTGAAAATGTGAAATGATGTTATTTGAAAACATCGGAAAATTCGGTTCTCACCCGCGGTATTGGACTAAACTTTCCAGACGCCAGCAGTGCAGCTGCACGGATTATGACAATCGAAACCAACTTCTAAATATATTTTATAAAAAGAAAATTTAAATTTTTTATACACCCAAAACTCTTTTTACATGGTACCAAAATAAAACGGTTTAAAGAAAAAGAATCGATTATTTTTCACTTTGATATTATGTTTAAAATAAAACGTTTTTTGATGATGTCAAATTGCAAATTTTTTCCACATTACACATTTTTCATAAAGTATATTTGAATGGATGTTTCATCCAAATATACTGATGGAACCTATATCTAATTTTTATATAGTCTCCATACATTTTTTATACGATAGTTTCTGGAACGTAACCCCCGTCTAAAAAGAAGATTGCATGTATACCCAATCCTCTTTTTACTAGGTTCCGAAATAACACGGTTCAAGGAAGAAGAATCGATTATTTTATTTACCCGGTTTTTTCACTTTGACGCGGTATAAAATATATGTGTGTGTGTTTTGCCACAATGGTAAGATTTGGTGCAAGTCAATATGCTGTTAAATTATATTTATAGTTATTAAATACAAAAATTCAATGTTTTTTTTTAATGTTGATTTTACAAGGAGAAATTTTATATTATACATTTTTTATAAAGTGCATTTCAATGTTCGAAGTTCTATCTAAATCTATTAATAAAACCTATCTCAAATTTTATATGCTTGCCATATTTTTTTTTTTCACGGTAGTCTCTGGAATGCATCCTCCGTATAAAAAGAGGATTAGTTGTATAACAATATGCATTTCCAAATGTCTATTTGATATTTTGATGTATTACAACATAATATTTCAAAAAAATCAAAAGCCAGTCAATATAATTTAAAGAGAATAATTCACGTAATCGCACCGTACTATAATATTTTCACGTACATATTACACACAGTGCAAGATCACGTTAAGATGCAGCGCTGCAAGAAATTTATCGCTTCTCCTTATCGTATATAATAATAACACACAATAATAAATTTTCGTATAAATCGCAGTCGGAGTGGAACGGTCGGGAACATGTGGCGTTCCAAAAATATATCATCGGTGTGTGTGTGTGCACGTACAAAACGTATAGTATCCGGGGAAAACCGCCTTTGTTTCGGAACATTGAGCTGAAATTTATCGGTTTTGGCCGGTTTACCAGCAACGCCGTGAACGTGTATCCACTGTGCAAAAAGGCTCGGTCGTTGCATTTTCGCTAACTGCGAAATTGCACGTTGGCCGCTCGCATTTTGTGGAGTTAAGGAAGTCGGAGGAAAATAGTGCTTGGACGGCATGAGTTGGTCTGGTCGTGGTGTAGTTTGGAGTTTTTCGTCCGGTCGAGTGGATGAATCAATATTTGAAAGTATCGGATTCGGTTTTGTTTGGGGTTTTGTATTGAATCGATTGTATCGATATGTCAAAGGTTTCAGATTGTGCCAAGTGAAATTATTTTGTAAAATTATTGAAATTTTGTGTAATTCGATAGAATATGTTGATCGTTGAAAGTTAGAAGAAAATAGTGCTTGGACGGCATGAGTTGGTCTGGTCGTGGTGTTAGGAGTTTTTCGTCCGGTTGAGTGGATGAATCAATATTTGAAAGTATCGGATTAGGTTTTTTATTGAATCGATTGTGTCGATATGTCAAGAGTTTCAGATTATGCCAAGTGAAATTATTTTGTAAAATTATTGAAGTTTTGTGTAATTTGATAGAATATGTTGATCGTTGAAAGTTGGAGGAAAATAGAGCTTGGGCGGAATGAGTTGGTCTGGTTGTGGTGTTTTTAGAAGGTTTTCATTCGGTTGAGTGGATGAATCAATATTTGAAAGTTTGGGATTCTATTTTGTTTGGTGTTGAATAGGTTTGGATTGATTGTGTCGATATTTTAGGGTTTCAGATTTGAAAAATGTTTTGTGTTATTTGATAGAATTTATTGAACATTGTTGTGATGAATTCGTTAAATTTTTTAAAAAATCTCTTGGTAAATGTTAAAAAAATTAATGAGTTTCATTTAGAGTGGTCTATCTGCAAAAAGGAAAATTGTTGAAGTTTCAATTTTGCTCTTCTCTATGTTAAATTGATTTTGAGGAACGTTCACTTCTTAAAATTGCAAATAAAATGCATTAGTTAATTAAACCCATCTATACCCTTACAAGCATACTTAAAAACTTCTTTATCTGAAAATGCACTTTAATTTCTCTTTCAAAAAAAACCACGAGTGAATTAATATTAAAATGATCGATTAAATCAAAATGAAATATCCTATATTTCACAGCGGCAAAAAAACTCATTCATAACACGAACCATATAAATCCACATCCATCATTTATGAACCGAGCTTACGCGAAACGCGCGAAATAATCAAGCTGCAAAACGAAACCATGACATTACCCATAACAACGGCGAAAAAAACACACACAACACAAAATCGTATAACACCTTTACGTGCAATACGGTTATAAAAAGCGAAGGTTTTTCATCGGGAGCGTGAGCGTGCCATAATAAAACACTAGAAATTAGGGATCAGGATCAAATAAGGGTTTACGTTTTCCGCGGCCGAGCGAAAATGCGACCCGAATCCGATACGAAGAATGCGAATCCAGAGTATGGGAACTGACTCCCTTTTCAACCTTTAAATGACGATACATTGTAGATTTTATTTTCATATTGTATAAAAAAGTCTATTTTTGTACCATTTTCTGATTTCAATAAACATTACTTTCGATGTGATTCAATATAACATAGAATCCAATCTAATAAAAATCTTCAATACTTTTCTAGAATAGAATATATTTGTTTCAAAAATAATTTTTTTGAATATAATAAATATTAATCGAAATTTATTCAATGTATGAATTGAATACAGTTTCTATATATATTTTTTTAATTCTCTTAGGTAAAGATTGAGTTTTGATTATATGTCTATCAAAATAAAAATTTGGGGTAGGTTATCTACCCCATCGGTTTATATGGGTTACACGGGAGGGTTTTAAGGGAGGTCTATAGGCGAAAAAAAGGGAACGTTTCATTTTTATAGTTGTTCCGTCCCTTTTCGCAATTTACCATAAAGCACGACGAAGGCGCGCCCCCAGCATGGGAATGGGACGTCTACCTTCTGAAGGCTTTCAGGGGGTTGAGACCTTAAAATAACGGAAATACTCGCAAAAGCAGTGCACGCGACCTACAATATTATTGCGCTTATGTAACGACGTGAACCAACTCAATAAATAAATTGGGCTGTTGCTAAAAATATTTTCATTAATTCAAATTTGAAAATGTCGTGTGAAATCTTATACTTGAAATGTATTTACATATCAAAACGTGTTTGGTATTTCAACTTGTTTGAAATATAATTTTGTGCAAAACTTCTCTGCACATTCCAATTAAAATAAACGCAATAGAACTCTGTAATATGTGACAAAATTCAAAAGTCGCACATCTATGTACTTCAATCGGACGAAAAAGTCACGGCGGCAAATTAGAAACGACAAGAGTTCAAAAAGAGCCCTAATGAGCTTTCCGGGACGACATTCGGGTGAGAAGTTTTCCCTGGGAGAATATGCAAAATTTCAGGAAACAGAAAGATCAGCATATTGAATAATTAAAGTAGTTTTTGTTGCCGGCCAACAAGAAAAACAAACCATTTTCGCGCGTCTAGATAATAACGGAACGCTCCAAACTAACAAACCTGTCACAAATGTATATTTTGAAATAGTTGAATAATACATTATTCGAAAATGAAACATCATTTGTTAGGTGTTCCTTTATTACATTTTTTTATTAAATCGAAACATTTTGCGAAGGTCAAATTATCCGAAACGTGAAATTCCAACCTTTAGAATGAAACCTTCAAGTTTTAATTCGATTCAAAACACTCTTATTTAATTTCTCGCCTGTAATTTCGAAAACCCGAAGAAAATCCACGTCAAAATATACGTCCCAATCACCGACCGCAAACATTCGCTCGACTTTGAAACGAATCAAAGCAACGCTAACGATCGAGGATCTCCAGGACTAGCCCAATCCGCTAATCCCGGATTTAACGAATCCTCCCGAAACACACACATAGTGCTGCATGTACACACGCCCGAAAGATAAAATACGAACATATTATACGCGAATAATCCTCCTAATGACTTGGAGCATTCCCGTCGTCGACGACCCGTCCTCAGACGGGTAAATAAATGAGATTCGGTATCGGTTTCGGTTCGGCGCATAGCGCAATAGTATATGGTTTGTGTGTTGTATTATATTGTGTTTAGAGTTTAGTGTTAAAATTTATAGTTTTGCTTGAACGGATTTGTAGAAGATAAAAATAAAATGGACAAAACGATTTAATTGAATTTATAATTTCACTAGCTGAACCCGGCAGAAGTTGTCGTGCCAGTAATATAACAGCTTGATATGATTCTATGAATTACGTAATCAAAGCAACTAAATTCAACAAGCAACAAATCAAAATGAATTTTTTTCTGAATTAAATTTCAAGTTTTTTTGTGTTTTAATGATACAAAAACCCCTTTGGACAAAAAAATACATATACATGCCAATTTTTACGGCGATCGGTCAAATGGTGTTGGAGTGAATCGGCAACAACAAAATATCTATTTATATATATAGAGACTAGCGGATAGTACCCGGCGTTGCTCAGCACTTAAATTTTAAATAAAATTATTTTTTCAATTTAAATTCATTAAAACAAAAGCATAAAGCAGGCCGCGTATTGTCACATTTTTTGAACGTGCAAAAATTTTTTTTTATATAGGCAAGGGACATTTTTTTGCAGACCGTTCCGTTTTGGGTTCTGGGAAATATGGTCACCCTATTTTAATGATACCAAAACCTTCTCGAAATAAAAACAAACATCTATTTTTATATAGATAGATATATATTGATTGATTTTTTTCAATTACTATTCAAAGTATACGTGTAGATGAATATATTATAATTTTGCCAAACGGTATTAATTAAATCATATTTTTTAATGATCATTTTTGAATTGAATTTTAAAAATTGTGACGTGAAACGTTTCCTTCATATTTTCAGTTGGCATTCATTTCACGTTCTTTATTATTTTTAATGACGTTGAATTTGCTACTAATTAAATCTCGAGATTATACATTTCTACGATATGGTTATGAACGACTTTCATAATCTGAATGACAGACTCGTTCATTCAGCCCACTACTAAACTGGGCTATAATTATAAAAAAAAACAACAAATTACACAAAAATCAGTCATAATAACACGCCTGCATTTCCTAACAAACACCAAATTCGAATAAGCCCCTAAAATTACAAACTGCATCACGAAAATCCGACCTCGCACACAAACATCCTCTCGCCATTGAAAGGGTCGGCCACCGTCAACAAGGGACCACCTCGCGGCCGGGTTTATCTCTAAATGGATTCGCAAACATGCGGAATTCGCGCTGTCGACTCCCTCGAATACAAAGAGGCACTTAATTAGGTCGTTCGAGTGCATGCCGCTTATTTCGCATTGCTGATCAAACACAATCCAGTGCTGGGCCGAACGTGTGTCGAGGGCTCGTGTTGACCCTATTCTAATTCGACGGACACTCGTGGGAAGGTGTTGTCCGAATCCTGTTTTTGTGGGGGACTCGCTATTCGTTTGTGCTGAGGTAATATAATATATAAAGTGTTTAGGAGTTTTGGTTTGATTAGCGACGGTTAAATTTTGGCAATGTTGCAAATTCAATTGTCATGTTTATGGATGTTGAGTCATTTTTTGATGTGAAATACAATATCGAATTGCGTCATTTATATGATCTTTCAACAAGGACGCTCGATTCAAAAATATACAATCCAATTTGATGTTTTGCACATGTCATTCAACGCTATAACCTTTCATCCTATTTTGCTGTACACTACTAAAAAAAATGACAATAAATTTGACAGATGTCAATTTAACAACATGGTCGCTGTAACCTAATAAATTTCAAGCGTCCCTATTGAAAGACCCTTTATATGTCGTAATATATATATTATTAGACCATTTATATTTTACCTAACCCAATCTAGCCTAATTCAATCCAAAACTTCGATCAAATAAATTAAATTGCCCCAAAAAACCTAGCTCAACCGAATCCAACCTAACCCTAAACGATGTGTATTTATGACTGATCCAAATATACGTGTACGTGGACTAAAGTACACTTGGACTGTGAAATATTATAAAATATAATCAAAATAAAATACCATTTTACTGCATATAAATTGAAGATGGATACTATGATTGTTTTACCTTATCTGAAACAAATAAAAATATATGATTAAATCCTTTGTTAATGGTGTGAATAAAAATTAATTAATTTCCGATTACACGATATATTATATGGTTGCTTATATAAAAAAAATTTCACACGTGCATATTTAAATGTCTTATCTTGTTCAATTGAAATGGAATTCAAAGGGAACATTTTTATTTTTGTTGTATTTCCTAAGCGACAAAATTGAAAAAAAGGGAAAATTCTCGCATTACACGACGCGACGCAAAAATTCATTTTGTCCCGAAGTTTATTGCGCGCGTATTATTCGTCCCTTTTGTATAAACGAAACCCGAATAATATTTTTTTTTTTATATTCAGAAACCGATGCGGAAGAAAACGCTCTTTTTCCAATTCCATACACAACACTATCGTATTTCGAAAGGACGGATAACGATAGTTTTTAGCGTCGAAATCGAAACCGAAAGTGAACGAACAACAATATAGCTTTCTCTTCGCTTATAACATCATACAATTTTTATTTTCTAAAAAAACCATTGAAAAATACATAAAATTTTGTATACAGTCAAAAGAATTATCCTGCAAAAAGAACAGACGCGTTAACACATGAGCGCGTTGCACATGTAAAAAATTGATGCTTTCAGTCAAACGAACCAAATATTGATTTTTTCAAATATGAAAACATCCGCCGCGTTACGCCAGAAAAAGCCCTCATCTTCGAAAAAATCTTCAGAGCAAAATAAAATACAAGACAAAAACTGATATAAAACAGCGTAAAATAAATACGGCGCGTAAAAACGTTCCGGTTTAATGTCGGCTCGGAGCCGGATTTCGAAAATGGGCAACTTTGCGTGAGAATAAAGAAATCCCTTTGAATAAGTCATAAAGGGGCTATCTTCGATCGGCCGGAGTCTGTGCAATTTTGAAAGCCCCGCACTGTGTGTTTGTGCGAATTTAGGTGTGCTGTACGTGGAGTTTTTTGAAGATTTAATGCGATGCTTCGATCCAATCAGTGGAAAAAAGCACGTAGAGCCTCGCCCGCTTCTCGTTTTAATAATAATATACAACGTTTCGATCAAACGGAGGCATATTTGTTTAATTTGATTGTGAGTGCGATTGAATCCGCCGGAGAAGACGAGGAGTTTTTATGGCGAGGCTTTTTTGATGTTTTGATTTCATTAGGACGAGTCTCCTTCGTTCGTGTGTTGCCACTTTTTATGATTGCCGGAATTGAATGTAAAATGTTGATGGACGAAATTTATTTGTTTATGTATACGTTTAGTGAATAACAAAGGACGTGAAGACAAAGAAAAGATCACAATAAAGAATCGTGGATGTAAAAGTTTTTCCCGACATTTACATAAGAATGACGATTTGTATTACAATGTGAATTTTCTTTTGAGTCATAGGACATAAAGAATACATTTTATATAAAAAAATAGCGATAGTTCCCAGCGTTGCTCGGGTTCCCGATTCCCGTTCCGGTTCCCAGTTCCCGTTCCCGAATCCCGTTGTGAACACGCGTTCTGCACGCAGCGATATAACGATGCATTAAAATTGTTGCATTGTTTTTAAATTAATTAATTAAATTATTTTTTATTTCAAAATACATTGAAAACAAAATGCCCTTGATTGTATGCAATCTTCACAACACGACTGTCTGATGGATTGTGGAGTGTACCGTCATTTTTTATTTTTTGACATTTTTTAGCTTTCCTTTAAGAATTTCCCTATTATTTTTCTTCATAAACCACCCCTTAGTTAAAGCGAACAAAAGAAAAACAATAAATACACATATCAGTCAAGCGGTTATTGAGATTAGCCCAAACAAAATATCTGCCACGATTCATTTTTATTTATATATAGATATATTATAATCGTACTTAAGTCAAAACGGAAACGTCGAAAAGCCTCAAATTATAGCACGGCCAGAATCAAAGGAACGAAATAGTTGGCGCAAAGAGTCACACCCTTTCGCCTCCATACCCTCTTGATTAACACAATGAGAATACGTAAGCGTGCCTAATACAACTTAGCTCGATTGCGAACGGGTGGGTGGATGGGTGGGCCGAGTTTGACCCAGTTTCGTTGGGTTTTTGAACGTTATCTGCACGCGGGTATAGTGCGTGTGTGTGTCGATGAGCTTATATGTGTATGGGGGTACACTCGTTCTCTGATTTATGCTGTGGATTTTCAGTGTGGTGTTGTGCGTAAATAGAGGTTTAAGGATTGTACGATTCGAACAAAATACTGTATAGTTTATTGATTTTTATCTATAAATGAAGGTTGGTTTCACTTTATATGGTCAGTAAACTCATGTAATTATTTATCATTAACATAATTGGAGAAAAAAATATTAAATACTCAGGCCTCGTATGACTCGGTTTTATATAACATGATTTTGATATAACACGGTTGATGAATTGTATTTTTTATCTACCACGTTTAATATAAAACGGTTTTAGAAAAAAAACTATTAAAAAATAATTAAGTGATGGCTTTACTTAGGTATATAAAATATTTTTTGACAAATTTACATTTAGACATCAATAATAATGCATTTTAAGTACTTAAATTGAGATTCTTAATGAATTTTATGAGTAATTCATGCATTATAATTGCGTAAATTATTATATGTAGTTTTGATTATCAATTTTTAACCAAATTTTTACAAGTATCGGGTTTACATATTGTCAAGCACCTTTTACTATCCGAACTATTAGCATGTGCAAATTTAGATGATCAAAATAAAAACGATTTGCAAAAATTGTCAAACATAACCTCCTCATAACACACGCCCGTAAAAACTACGCGTGAAATTCGTTAAGAAACCTGGTTTTCAAAATTATAATGCATAAATTACGCATGAAACACATTAAGAAATTAAATTTATGCACCTATAATGCATTTTATCTAAATAGTTAAATGCACGTTTTCCGTATTGTTTATCAAAAAAAAAAAATTAACAAACCTCGATATATTTTTGGAACGAAAACACTTATTTTGTATGAAATTTAAACTTCGAATAACACGGATTTGTATTACACGACATTTTTGCGGAACCATACATCCGTGTTATACGAGACCCAAATGTATTCGGCATTGACCATACACTTTCCATAAATAATATTTCAAAACTAATACCAAAACACACATCAAAAATACATCGAATCCAAATCACATTTCAATCTGACACTCGATAAAAGAAGCTCTGCCTTAATCAAAGGACGACTGTATCTAAAATAATGTATGCGAGAGCTGAGTGCGATTAAATTTTTCCAACACATAGACAAGACCTGATAAAAACGGCATCCCCCGGGATTAGGCCTGACCCGGGCATACACGGCAACCTTAATTGATGAGCGAACCACTCTCCGATACGTCGCCGTTTAATTGTGCGAAAGATTAATAATTATATATGTATGATGCTTGCTTGTGTTGTGAATTTGAAATGAACATTGCTAATTAATAATCGAATTAATTAAATTTGGATCGAAGCGTTATCAATATTTTAATTAGTTCTTGTATAATTTATCGTATTACTCGATCTGGATTAAAAACAGAATTTTTTTACTGTAAAAAAACTTATTATTTGATCAACAATGTCATATGTAACTTTATGAACTGTAAAACATGAATTTTCTGATGCGTATTAAATATGTGATGAAAGTTAAAGGTTCCATCATTCAATTTTAGAGTAGTTTGATGATAAAATTATATATATTATTTTCATAGTTTTAAGCCGATGACAAATGCCCAAATCCATCTTTTAACTACAAAATTTGTCGCTTAACTAAAATAATTTTGTGGAAGTTTATGTGTTTGACAAAAATAAAACTTGTATTTACAAACGATAAATATTATATATAAATAAAAATCAATTTAAAAAAAAAATTTCCAAATATAATAAAACAAATTTCAACCATTTCCATATTGAACCAACCGTTCGGAAAACTTTCTCCTATTTTATTTTAAAATTTATTTCAACAACATTACTCATAGCTCTTTCATAAATGTGAATATTTTCAAGTATATTTCAACGAAGATAGGAACCCATTCAATAACCATGTCTGATATGAATCAATAGTAAAAAGCCCACTCGGATACGTCGGGCCGAAGCAATATAAATGCACAAAAGCGCACTTTCATACGCGACCAATATGCTTCAATTTATTCATGCATTTATATCTGGTCTATATCCTCGCATACGAAACTACCTGCAATTCGAACACAATCTTTCAATTTTTCTTATTTCAATATATCGCGAAAACAAATGTACCGCAACGTGAAATTGAAATCCCATTCTACCTGCAGGAAAAATTGATTATGTATAGTTTCGTGCGGGTTTTTCAAAATGTAATTTTTCACCGCGGCAAAATTTATATTTTTATTTGAACTCTTCGCCGCTTTTAAGCCGCACTATCTGACAGTGAAAAATAAAGAGTAAGTGCATTTGAACCGCCGTTCTTGTTGCAGATTACGTGCTGCATGATAAATTGTTGCATACGTCACACGCCAACAACAGTCAGACCGAGCACTGGAGAGATAAAAGATCCAAATGTCCCGCAAAAACCGCATTAATTATTCTCAGAAAGTGGAAGACAATGGTGATTTCCTCTACAGACACTTCTAGGTATATTTCGATGTATTCTTAATTACTTAAATAGAAAAATATGTACATTTTAAAGAAAAACCAGAATGAACATTGTATCTCATTCAAACATATTTGGCTAATTGAACTCTTTGGATCGATTATTTTAACATTCGTGTTTTCATAAAATATTTTCGAATCGGCAATTTTTTTACATTTCCGTGATCGAAGAAAATTAGATATGTGTTGTGAATATATCAAAGAGTAAATACATCGTATGTAACAGTAGTATTATGAATTCGACCTGAATTTTTAATATACGACATTGACCCAAAAAATAATCCGCACATGACAGACATAACCAATTCAGAATTATGAAAAATGTATTGATGTCGCTGTCTCATATGTCGTAATCCTTTTATTAGTTAATGCAGCCGTCAACGTTCGTATTGATCTTAGTCATGATATAAATGCAATTTATTTCTATGAAATAATCAAATCCTACATATGAATATTATATAATACATTTACATGAATTGATTACAATTTAAATTTTAAAAACTAAAAAACATCCACTTAAATAAATGAGGGGCTCGGCAGTTAATAGTGCTAAGCGCCAAAATTATAAAATTGAGTTTCTTTTATTTGGTACAAAAATTAGTACCTACTTTGCTAAATAAATCCCCTATATAGCGGATTTCTGTGTGTCCGTCTGTCTGTGTGTTCGTCTTTATATCTGTGTCGATGACGCTCGCGACTCTTATATTCTGGAGACATTTCACAAGGGCACGGTTATGAAATAATTTTGCATAAATATATTCAATTTTTATTTTATTACTCAATAGTATGGTTATCAATTCACAGCCGATGCTATTAACATCGGACCTATATACTAGTTAATAAATAATTCTACATTCTCTCAAAAGATGACAGTACTATGTCGAGCTACTCCTAGTTTTATTTCCATCCAAATACATGTCAACCATTTTTTCTTAATATCTCCAAAAGTGCCAAATGTCGCTTAACACTATTTACAGCCGAGCCCCTCAAACGACAAAAAAAAAACACAAATCAACCACCTCAAATCAAACCATCTCCGTTCAACATCCAAACACGCAGAAAACGTCGATTTCCGAGATTCGCACCGGCCGCCGAAAC
>JAOXNN020000020.1:4487078-4505891 GCA_028571205.2 Hydropsyche betteni | reverse complement strand
CCGATTTGACCTCTCGTTGACCCGATTGGTCCCATCATCCTTAGCGCCCACTCGATTTCGATTTTCAGCCCGACAACACTCGTGTCCGACATTGTCTATTCCCGCACAGCCCACAACTGCAACTCCAAATCCGAGCCGAAAATAATGAGGCAGTTTCGGGCCGGGATCGTCTGGAATACGTTATGGGGGGTACACTCTGGGAATACGGCTATCGAATTCGGAATGAGAACGTTCCGCAAGCCGCCATCGAGTTGCTCGAAAGCCGTTTTCAATATGCAATCATGCCGATGCAAGTGTGTAATTGGAATGCGCTTGTGTGTTTCGGCTTTATGAAGCGAGAATGCGATTGGCATGGTTTTCGATTGGTACTATTATATGGGTTCTATGGGAGTGTTTCGTATTTGCTGAATGGTGTGCGAGTTTATCGCAAAGAAACATCGGATCGGTTTCCCGTTATCTGGTGTGTGTGTGAGTTTTTATCGAAATATGGTCTATTTGCTATGTTAGTAAGAATTCTTTGTCTTATCGTGTATATTTACAATTTATCAATTGACTATCTAGTCGAGCTGTACGTATCAGTCGATCGTTATTTTATTGAGCACGAGATAAATGAAAATTTACTCAATACTCGAAACAAATCTAATTTCGACTCGAGTGCAATATTCTTTTGTGTTGAGTTCGGACGAATCGTTTTTTTTTCTTTTGTCATTTATTGACAGTTTAATAAAATGGTCTATTTATATGTTTGTTTGTAGCGTATCTGTTTATATACGTTGTAGAAAGACGTAGCAGAGGGTCGATTTGTTTTAATTCGGTTGTCAATGTGTCCAATCAATTTATAAATGAACGTTTGGCAATCACGAAACAATCCGTAATGGTCCGACGAATAATGAAAGTACTGTTTTATTCTTAATTGAAAATTTATGGTGAAAATAATTTAAATTTAATGACAACAGATAGAAAATGATAAAGAAACAACCAAATCTCTTTTTACACAGTTTTTTTACAAGGTTATGAAATAGCACGTTTCAAGTAAAAAGAACCGATTATTTTTTTTACATGGTTTTTTCACTTTAACACAGTAAAAAAAATACTATTATCATGCAAAAATGGTAAGATTCGATACGGGTCAGTATACTGTTATAATTATATGTATATAATTATTTAAGTTCTATTCAACCTATCTACAATTTTTATATGGCTACCTTATATTTTTTTTACTCAGTAGTCTCTGGAAAGTATCCCCGCGTAAAAAGAGGGTTGGATATATAAAATAAAATATATTTTTAATGAAACAAAAAATTTTGGTCTTTTTACATTATTTAAACTAATTAAAAAATATAAGCAAAATTTAAAATTACATTACTATGGACTAAAAATTTATTTCTCATTCCTCTATAGTATAGAGGAATATTTGTATAGAGTCTATACGAATCTATTCATTCAATCCAAGCACAATCCCCATCAAAAACTCACTCAAATGAAAAAAAAAACCAACACCCCAATCCAAACTAAAACCACCCATTAAAACACTCAAAAGCGCACCTCCCACCTCCCACCACATCTCAAATCTCACTCACCCCCCAAAGTTCCCTATCCAGAATTAAAAATGTACGTGTTACAATCCAGAAACCGCACCGGGATTAAACTTTCCGATCCGAGCGAAACCGATATCCCGATACGTCTAACCGTTCCCGGTCGGCGCGGCGAACTCCGCCGGGCTGCGCATCCACAAAAGTGGTTTCGCATCCACTGCGGGGTGTATGCCTTCGTTGGAGGCTGCGGCTGCGGCGACAACCGCTGCCTGCGATCCCTGGCCCCCGAGGTGTTTGTCAATGTCGACGAGCTCGGTTCGAATCCTGGCGATGGCGAGGCTTCGGTGTAAACGTTTGATAAAGTCGCTCGTTTGTCGCATGATTTGTGGATTAAGTCGGATGCGAGATGGTGGATATAAGTTTTCGTGGTATTCGTGCAAGATGTGGTTCTAGTTTTGAAGTTGGAGTTCGTAGAAATTTTTAGAGATTTCTTTATGATTTATACGGTTTTTATCGATATGGGGAAGTGTTCGCATGAAAAGTTTAATGTTGACATTGATAAAATTGAAATGAATCTTATAAAATTAATCGGTTTAATATCAATGGGTACGTCTTTTATATATGTCACAGTTCAAGAGTTCACTTTTTTTTGCTTACACTCATACTAGTTAGGGTATAAACAAACTATCGATTTTAATTTGAATGTCAATTGTCAAATTTTACCTACATATAACTGCGTCTAAACCAAAAACAGACGTCATAAGTATCATGCATGGGTTAGCATTTTAACTTGAGTTGTGAAAACGTGTTCAAAACAAATTCTCGAAGTTCAAATTGACACGGCGAGTAGACATTACGCGTATTTCTTGATCATTAGTTGACATACCAATTTCCACTTTATTGATATTTAGCATAAGAGCGTTATCTGAATGCAAACAACTTAAATCGACGTACCACACCAATTGGACTAGAGCTGCTTAGAAGGTGTATAAACAGACTAATTTGTTCATACATAAACGGAGTGGACACTCAAACTTTAACATTTACATCGATAAAATTCAAATGAATCTTATAAAATGAATCTGTTTAATATCAATAGGTATATATTTTCTGCATATATAATATTAAACTCCTAATAAAATAAATTCTTCATTGACTTTACCAATCATTATCATAGAAACATTATATAGAAAGAAGATGGTTTTTGTTTGAAGTTTGAAATTTTTTTATTGCGACGCTTTAATGGAAATCTATCGGAATTATACTTCGATTGAAGGTAGAGTATAAAACAATTCGAGCAGTGGAAAGACGATTTATAAGATGAAGGTGTGAATTGGGTTTCGATTTTAATGCGATTCCGGTTTAATATTTAAATTGGTACAGCAGATAGGCGCTATTTCGTAATCTATTCGACAGCGCAGAATGAAAGGTAAATTTTTAAAGAGATTATTTAAGCAGTGCAATTTCCAGTTTATTTAAGGAAAAAACTGGAATCTCGAAGTTAAAAAGATGACTTACAAAAACGATCAATATTCACTTGAAGTTTAAACGGATTTAATATTCTACTATCGTACATTCTAAGTTTTGAAACCGGTGTAGGTGATAATATAGCGAAACAAATAAGTTAATTAGCATAAGTTGGTACAAGTTGTTCGTGAAACCTTTGAATTTGAATGTGAAGTTAAAATTTTTAAACTTCGACGAACGTCAAAACAATATATTATGAAATTTAACTCTTCTGACCTTATAAAAGTTGATAAGACTTTCAAACACATGAAACATTTCATTAACAAATAATTCATTTCAAAAATTCAAGTGCAATTCCCTATATATAATAGCGGATTTCTGTGTGTGTGTGTGTGTCTGTGTCGATGACGATCGCGACTTTTTTTCCGTGATGATTATGATGATGATAATACTTCCTCTGGCTTCGCCTTTATGTCGTAATTGTGTCAATAACAAATAAACTGGTTTTATTAATTAAATATTAAATATTCAAATCGAGTACGAGCATTGGGTAGCCTCTACCTCTGACTTCGCCTATATGTCACAAACAAATAACAAATGAACTATTTTGATTTTTTTTAATTAAATATTAAATATTCAAATCGTGTACACATTTCAAGTTCACACAATCGGGTTTTCACATTTTATATTTTTCCGTGTCTTAACAAAACCAAAGCCGATGTTATTAGCATCGGGCCTATATACTATATTCATATACCAACGCATCGGCCAAACTCACATTATTTTTTATACATTTCAAACAAATCAAATTTCAAACGATATCAATAAACCAAATTTCAATCACCCACAACCGAAATAACACAATGCCCACCAAAGTTCACAACTCCAACCCACCATTCCTTTTATGATTCGGAAACCATGTTCGACAAACCGTCGAAACCTCCAAACAGCACGAACCAAACTCGCGACCGAACCAAGCAGAACACCTAAAAGACTTTCCCGGAACGTTTTCACATAACGAACATCCGCCGAACGATTTGATAGACACGATCGATCCAGTCCGTTGCTCTTCGAATTCCGAATTCAAACCTGCGGACCGTAGACAACGAAGGCCCCACACCACGACGACCAGGAGGACTCCTGGCACCAGGATCGGCCTCATCCTTGCCAGGAGGAGGCTTCGGAGGAGTGGACCTCCTCGCCCACACCCGGGTGGAATGTTATGCAAATTACCGACAACGTTGCGGCAGACGCTTCGTCGAGGGCGGATGGAAAACGCGACGATTTTTCTACACGGGAACAGACATGGCCACGTAGGTATAATGTATAATTTGGGTATGGTGCTGTTTATTTGGGGAATGCGGGTGGGGGTGTGGTTGTAATAAGGGAGAAATGTCGGGTGTAATGATTTTCGGTTGTATTTTTTTCGTGGACGTTCGATAAATATTTCGTTTTAATTAATTTCATTTTGTTCGAATGAAATTTGTGAATTCGTGCGATTTTTTTTTTTTTTTTGAATATTTAACGTGAATGGTATGTTTCGAAATTGGGAATTCGGCGTGTTGTTGAATAAAAGCTTTTTGGAGGTAGGAAACTGAAAAGTTTAGTTTCTTCGGGTTACGTTTTGAGACTTATTTTTCTTTATAAACACGACTCATATATTTTTTTAGTAAAACTGTCGATGAAAAAAAGTGACAAATGTTGACTTTGTATTAATTTTTGCGATATGATAAAAATCGACTGATGAGAAAAATTCAATTTGAAAATTTATAAAATTTGCTTTCAGTCTTGCGAAGCGCGACATTTTGCATACACATTTCACAACTCGAAACTTTGTATAATCAATATTTACAGTATCATATTTCTCGAGTTGTGTATCTAAGAGAATTCTCTTCCAAAAGCGTAAAATGTAACGTTTGCGGGTCTCATTTCATATTTATAATATTCTTTGCGTATTTTATGCGATGTACCTAATTTTTTTTTTGAACGTTGCCATATCGAAAAACATCACGCATTGTCTACTATCTTATATTATATATTACTTGATATAATCATATTTTCAACTGAACAATTTTTAGAAAACAAACTTCTGTAGAAACGATATGCTATTATAAGACTTGAAGAAGTAATCATCCTCATATATCTAGAAGCACGTAGACGGAAAACATTATTAATAGAACTGTGTCATATACACTCAATCATTGAACAGCGAATATAAAAGTATTATATTTAATCACTATGCAGTACAACTGGATTATTTAGATACATAACAATACCAAATCTATTCGTCCTACTTAATTCATCCACGATAATATGATACTCATGAAAATGTACATAAAATTTTCACACAACTGAAACATTGAATGGACTTCAGAACAGTTGAAATAAATTCTCGATGAAGATTTCACATTTCGCACAACTTCAGTACATGGAGCGTACATTTTAATATAAAAAACTACTATGAAACTTGGAGAAAAATCAACTTTTCAACGTGAAACAGCGAAATCCCTGAAACTGAAACAAACCGACGTCGAAGCCGTGTTCTAACGCCTCTCGGCAAATACTTTAACAACACATTGTCTATTAAACTTTACGCTTTCGCTCTGCCATATAAATCAGCTACTACGTATATCTGAAACTCAGTAAATTCACTAACACCGATCCTGGTTTCAGAATTCTAGGACAAAACGCGCTATCGAATTGGAAACATCACACGGAAAACATATTGTTCCTTTCCACGCCAACAAATCTGCATAGATTCTCTATTGTGTTACGAATTCAACGTACAATGGTGAATTTATTATAATGATCCGTGATTATTTTTATGGTATATCCCGCGTTTAAAAGTTAAATTATTTGGAAGTACATGAAAATTTAATGAAAAAATCTTAATATTATACGTATTATGTGTAGAAGATTAAATCCAAATTAAAATTGCTCTAATTATTTTAATGTGCAAACCTATATAAAATTAATTATCGTACAATGCTTTGCTTTTGTAATTATTTATATATATAATTTCACATTTATCCTCAAAAAAAGTCAAGTACTTTCAAAAATATGGACCGTGAAATTAATATATAAAAATAGGTCAAACACAAGGTATGAGTTTCAAATAAAATCGTACCGAAACCAACCAAAATTACATCCCTTAACGAATTAATACCGAAAACATGTCGCATCATCTTATTATGTAATTCGACCTCTATTAAAACGAATATTAAAAATTACTCGAATTAAGTCGCCGTCACAAGACTAATTGAATCGGCCTGTTCGGGAAAAGCGTCTATTTTTATTTTCACACGAAAAAAATAATGTTTCCGCTTAAATTATACATTTAGACACTCCCTACATACGCCATTATTTATATCTAATACTAAAACTGTTTAACGCTTGTCTGCGTGCGATACACAGTGCCTACGAGAAAAACGGTCGCTAAATTTCATAAAATTTTCCCGCCGAAATCGACAGACATTTCGCCGAAGTTTAACTTAACAAAACCAACAGAACTGATTGTACGTGATTCTTTTGAGCGAACGGCGCAGAACGCGATATGAATTTTCATCGAAAGTAAACCGTCAAAATTTTCGACCACAAAAATTGTTTAATTTTGTTATTCAATCCGCGATACTTTTTTCGCAAGACATAATCCCCGATTCGCTCGAATGAGATTTCGGAACGTGGCCTTTTCACGAAACTCTTTCAGAATCTTCCTTTCGTGCTGAATATACGAATATTTTGTTGATTGGACGTTTACACGAATATTCTTTAGGGAATGTTATGAAAAGATAATATTCAATAGTTTGACCTCGTCGAATCGTCGATAACTGAAATTAATAGATACGTAGAACGTACAGTAGATTGGTTCAATTGTGTATATTTGGATGATTTCAGTATTTAGTTTTTTTAGGAATATTACATTAAAGAAATAATGTACATGTAGTAATATCTAAATAAATGTAGCGTGTTACAAAGGTCTCCTTAAAGCCTTAAAGAGGTGAAAGGTCATGTCATTTGGAACATTTCAAACTAAACAAAGCTTAGTTCAAAGTAACATAGTTTTTTTTTTGTTTGTTTTGTATACGTGGAATCTTAAAAATTTTGTTATTTAGTTTTGTTTTTGTACCCTTATTTTGAAAATCGATTAGATATCTGAATGTTTGATACATCAATCGAAAGAGATTTAAATATAAATATTTAAAAAAAATACTTAAAAACTTTAGATATCGTTTTTTTTTAAACGAGAAATACCAAAAAAACTCAAATTTCTCGTTACTTCAGCAAGTTTTTTTTATAAAAAATCATATATTTTAAATAGTTTTGTATTGATATATAAGTTTTTATTCATATTTATAGATTAAATACACAATAAATAAATTTAAAAAAAGACTTGGATATTACTTACATTGCGCAAATACAAGAATTTCAATTTTTTCTTAAAAATCGAAATAATGAAACTCAAAAACTACGATACTTTGAACTAGGGCATATTTAGCTTAAAACATTCCAAACAACATGATCTCTTACCTTTTTAAGGTTTTAAACAGACTCTTGTAACATCCCATTCAAAACATCTTCTTATCAAATCTCACCAATAAAAAAGCAAAAAAAAACACATCCACAACACAAGCAACGTCGACCAAAAAAAAACCAACATCGCAACCATGACGTTTCCGCCAAAAAAACACCATCGATACGAAACGCGCCACGGTATGCACACACGAACACGAATCGTGCTAATCTACCCTATCTGCGCGGAAACGGGGCAAAAAGTGACGTCACGTCATACCCCATTGGTGACGTCATCGCGAGCCTGAGGGATGGGAAAACGTCGAGTAGCATTTTCCGCTCTCGCGGCATGGTATATAGCATAACCACGCGATGACGATCGATAAAGGTTACATGTAATATCGTATAGCGCTATGGGGTGGAGGCAGTTTAAAATTTCCGAAGAAATCCGAGGGTCGAGCGGGAGGCGAAAATGCGGCGTTTCGGACGCTGATTTGGGGGTGGTTTGGATGATTGTTTTTTTTTGTTGGTTTTTGATTGTGGTTGAAGTGTTGGTTGAATGTGTTTTTTATGTAGTGAAATTTTTGATAGGTGCAAGCAAAGCTGTAGCAATGTTTTTGGCGCCATTGATAAATACTAAATTATGCGTCCCTCTACTACTTTTTTTTTTAGATCAAAAATTATTTTATTTTTTTAATTGAAACGCGTGTTTCTCTCCTTTTTTTCCCTTTGTATTTATTACTAAGGATTCTAACTTCTGCCTATTTAAATCTACTACCAATTATTCTTTATCTATCCTCATTTAGTTCAACAGAGCCGCAGGGTATTCTTCTCCTAAGATCATCCAATCATCTTTCATACTTCTATTCTATTCTTAAAAAAATAAATATTTAAAAATATGGAAAAAAATTAAATGCTAATTTAACATTTTTTCAGGTTGGGTCAAGTTAAGTTAGGTTAGAAACTTAACTTACTTAACATCTAAGGTATCTATAAGTTAGTTTAGGTTAGATATTATATTATTTATGAAAGTAATAGCGCCGCAGGCGAAATTTTTTTATTAAATTGCAATGTGCCTCTAAGTATAGATTTGTTTATTAGAATATTTCTAAAATACATAGAATCGTTTTTAATTTTTAGATTCGTTTTAGAGAGTGCCTTTAGCGCCTTTTGAATCAGCCGCTCAATTATCAATGGATTGCTGTGGATGCGATTTTCTGATAATGCATAGTGATTGTTCGATGTCCTTTTATAATGCATTTATAAAATCGATTAATTAAAACGAGGTAATCAATGTACTTATTTTCATATCTATAATAAAAAATATATAAAGATTAAATAAATTCAACATTTTCATACCGCCCATAAACATTTCAATATTTTTTTTTATAGTCAATTCTAAAGTTTTCGAAAGATCACTATCGCAAAATACATCCAAAACTTTAACAATTTGCGATTTGAACTTCGACCAGCTTGCCATCTGACGCATCAGACGGTCACAAACGTCGTTTTTCCCCAGCGAAATTTTGCACTCGGATAACGCATTGCAGATATTTTTTTGCTCCGTGTCTGCAGATTCGTCATTTTATTTCGCACGCCAAATGAACTATTTTCAATTATTGTCGTCCCATTTAGCGGCGGCGGCGCTAAATGGAATTTCATTTTTATGTTTGACAGTCGCCGCTCTTTGTGGGCGAAAATGCGAATTCAAATTTGATACTGTCGCGCTTCATGTCTTTTTGATTGTCGCGAAACGTAATGATAAGCCAGTTATGTGCGATTTGAATATTACGTAGTATGATACACGTTACATGCACGTAAAAAGTATTTGTATTCAATTATAATCATTGCATTAAATAGGAAATGGTTTCGTAATTGAAAAAATTATGTCACATATTCTATTTATATGCAAATGCACTCGTTTATGATTATACGAGCGAGTTTAGCAACAAATCGGTAATAGCCGCTTTAGATATATCTTGATTGAAGCAAAATTACGATTTGGTCTATTGTCGCCAATTCGTCGCTCGAATCGCCAATGATGATATTACGTATTTAAATCATAATTTCATTAACTGAAAACAAATTTTATACACACAATTCGATTTGAAACTAAAATAATTCCAATTCCGAATGTATTTCAGTCCATATATATTTGGATAAGTGATAAATACACATTTTGGGGATTGAGTTGGGTCGGTTAGGTTAGGCTAGGTTAAGTTTTTTTTTATAATCAAGGTTTACTACCTCCTACCTACATATAAATATTCTAACAATATAATTAGTAAAACTACCTATATGCTCACTAGAGCTGCAGTCATAGTCTTAGGCCAGGCGCCCACTGCGATTTGTAGTCTCGTCGATCGTTCAGTCGCGAAAATGGAACGCATCGTTTTAGGTTAAAGTGTGTCCATATGATATATGGGCGCACTTTAATCTAAAACAATGCGTTCCATTTTTGCGACTAAACGAGCGCCGCGACTACAAATCGCAGTGGGCGACTGGCCTTACAGGCATTCATCATAGTGGATCGTTAGGTAAGGTTAGGTTTGGTTAAGTTTTTTTCGACCATTTCATTTTTATTTTTGATGGATGTTTTAGGTTGTGTTAGATTAAATTGGGTTGGGTCAAAAATACATGGACTACGACAGTCCAAGTATATTTCAGTCCATGTATATTTAGATCGGCCATAAATACACATTGTTTAGGGTCGAGTTGGGTTAGGTTAGGTTGATTTGGGCAAATATACATGGACTAATAATATACATGGACTGAGACATACAAAAATAAATAAAAAAATATTTATATTAACGATCAATTCATATACAAGTAATTTTAATTAAAATAAGATATCGATAAAAGAGGAACACAAACTCAATATACACAGAAACAACTCGAACAATATCGCAAACGCGATACGGCCGAACATTTGCATCTTTGAACGCCCCAGTTTCGCGCCAAACGCTTCGAGCAGATAACGTTTTCAGTTGGCAGCACTCGAAAGCCGACAAGCGATACTTTCCGCCAGTGCCGCGTTAATATTGAAATATAAACGTCGAAATAACCGACACGCGTCTGCTCCTACGGCCAAATCGAGCCGTAATTTGGCCGAAGCGCGATCGATCACCCGTCCCGCTAACGAGAGCGAACCTAAGCGGGCGAAATTTTACTTTTGCGCACTTTTTTTTCGTCAAACTTCCCGGAAAAATAAAAGGCGAATCGAATAGTGACAAATGAACGGATGACCGAAGCAAATGGGACGCCTTTCCGCTTCTGTTTCGCGTTTCACAAGAGTGATGGATATGAAAATGTTATTGGATGTAGAAAATGTATTTCGGTAATGTTCGCATTATCATATTTATCGCGTATCGAAGTTTTTTTATGTTATATTTATGCGTGCGTATCGAATGACAAATGGCCGTTCCATTCTGCGGATACATATTTCATGATGTCCTTAAATCGTGTTACATCTGAGGGTTGTTTATCGAAATGAAATTCAAGGATGTTCTATATTATATGTGGGAATTGAAATTATATATATGTTTTTATATTATTCGAAAATTATAATCATATTCGAAATTAATTCCATTGTCTTCAACTCGTACTTAAATGATGATTTATTTATTTCGACATTGAAATATATGTTGTTTCATTTTATTTTATCAGATTTTAAATGGAATTGCTGCCCAAATACCAAAAGCGCCCACCCTGATTTTCAAGATATATTTTTTTTAAATATTCTCCGAATTTCGGCCCTCACAAAGCTGAACCCCGATCTTCCAGTGTTACATGACAGACGTTATCTAGATTGGAATTTCGCCATCCGAAAACGGACGCGACTCCCATTCGAATCGAAAATTAAAATTGAAATATCCCAACCAAGAAACATACCTATGTAACATAAAACTTCCTTATCTTCAAGTTAACATCTATACACCGATAGTTTCAATTTTTTCAATATCAATTATTTCTGAAATAAAACTTCTATCCTTCGAGCGGACACGTTGACACAAAATTGGCGACAAATACGCATTATCGCTTCTCCCACTTTTACCACTTAGTCACCAGCATCGAGATTCGAGCTATTTCAGGGTCAGTCTCTCCGACCTATAGACGTACTATGTGTGTTTGGAAGTTATTGTTATTCATTAATATTTGGGAATTTCTGTAAAGAACCTTCCAAAACGCAGTGTTTATAGGTCATGTGCTCTAGAGAAAAAAAGATCTTAAGCATCAATGAAGTGTTGCCGTTGCCAGTCCTTTACTCACAAGAGTCATTCTGCAGTTGAGGTGGTTTGCAACAATTGTAAGGATTAGAATATTGATTCTGACTAATAGGTCTTTAAAATATTTTTTTTTGTTGAAACAAGCGTTGTTTCATTTTTTTTTCTTTAGAAAGTCAAATATATTTTTCATAATATATTTTCATTTTTCATAATCTAACAGCAATTCCCTAATATTGATGATGTCAAATTTACGGCACGCGCCCGCTCAAGTGACACCATTTGACGCGATCACTCGAAAGGAACAGTTCTATGAAAAATGTTTTGATCTGATGCTTGAATTTTTCATTAAAAAATGAATATTCCATCGACTCTTATATAAGCGTTTCAGCTGAAAACACACAAACGCCCCGACACAGAGCTTCGTCAAGTCCGACGGGCGAAAAGGATAAACTTGATCGTTTACAATGGAAAGTTAGTTTTAACGAGAATCCGTCTCGGAAATATTCAAACACTCCCCGGCGTCTATCCGCCATGCGTACAACTAATGATAATATTGTATTATAAACGTCCGTAAAGTAAATATGTGTGTTTTGTATTTCGCTGATCTCTCGCGCGTAAAATCGAGCATAATAATAAGACGTTATTATTCGGCGAAAGTTGTTTTCGCAATGCGAGCGGGCCGTGTCTCGGGCACTTTGTCAAATTGTTATTTTTTACAATTTCCATAAAATTTGCATGGCATATAAACGGGAGCGGAATAAATTAATGGGAAATATGGCGCCGAAAAATGAATGGCCGTGCCCCCTTGCCCGATTCGACGTTTACCTCTGACATAGTTCATTTGTATGCAAATTGGAGTGTGCAATACTTTAAACAGGACAGTCCAGGTTTTTAATATTTCAAACTAGACACGTGTCTTTTTCCATACAAAAATCTGTCAAATTCAAACTGTTTTCTATAGTAATTCTATGATATGAAGGGCTCTGCAGTAAATAGTGCTAAGTGCCAAAATTATAAAATTGAGTTTCTTTTATTTACTACAAAAAATTAACACCTACTTTTACTATAGAAATTAATAAATAATTCCGTATTCTCTCAAAAGATGACAGTACTATGTCGAATTACTCCTAGTTTTACTTGCAATTGAATGCATGTAAACTGTTTTTCTTATTATCTCCAAAAGTGACAAATGTCGCTTAGCACTATTTACTGCCGAGCCCTTCATATAATGTTTTGATATTTTTTTCAGATTAAACACGTTTCTTTTTTTTACAAAAACCTATAAAAATCAAGTTAATTTCAATAGTAATTCTATATGTTTCAATATAATATGAAACATAAGAACTTTATTAAAATGATTATTTATTTAATTATTTCTTGTTTGAATAGTTGTATCATATTACAGTAAACCCCCATATAACGTCAAGATAGATTCCACGTTATAGAGGGTAAAGGTTTTTCAATTTTTCAAATACATTTTTACGTATTAACTGCTTGATTCGAATGCATTTGAAAAAAAATTGAATTTGAATGCATTTGAACGGTATGGGGGAGGTTTACTGTTTATAATAAAATGTGTTTATTTTAATTTATAAATTAAATTGAAAAATATGGAAATTTTTAATACCTATAAACAAGTTGTATATTTTCGGTGATAATAAGTCCATTTCATTGAATAAATTACTGATCTCATTAAGTAATAAAAATAATCAATTCTTTAATTAACTTGTATCCTAAAATCTTACGTAAAAGCGTAAATAATTTTATGATTCTGAAACTTCCTAATCCTCGCATCGTCTGGCGTACATTTTGATAATACCCGTTTGCGCCCCTTTATGGGGGGTTTCAATATTCGTTTCTCGTTCGGACAGATTGTGAAATGAAAATGTTTAGTATCAATAATATCTGTCGTGAATGTGCGCAATTTGCAGTCCAATAAACGCCTGAAGTTCCTATTGCGAAAATAAATCGCCATTGTTACCGCGGTGAACATGTTCGGTCTGAAAGTCTAATAAAATATTAATAGTTTATACGTCGTTCTGTGATATTTTATGCGTGTGTTCTGGAGTCAATAATAGTTAGATTTTTATACGGTTTGAAAATTCTTCTTTGTGAATTATTTAATCGAGTTCCGTTTCCTTTTTCATATTGTCCTTGCGAGTCTTCAATTTTTTTTCAATCTGAATCAAAACGTTCGCTTCATGATTTGATGAAAGGCTGAATGACGTGTGCCAGGATGAGAGGATCGAAAAAAGTAGAAGGGGGGAATTAAATAAAAATAAAAATAAAAATATCATAAATAAAAATTTATTAAGCCTTGTACAAAATGGAAAAATGTAATCAATGAAAAGCAAATTTAAATAAATAGGAAATTTGGCGTGTTTGTGTATGATACAAGATTCTTCTGGGAAATGTGAGCGGTGCGGGGGAAATAATTCTCTGAAAAATACAAAAACATGAAAGAAATCATTTTATCTTTCAAAGGGACGTTCGCGAAATGTAAATAATTACAAATCAACTTCCCAAAAATAATTGTACAAAATATAAATTCCGCCGTCCGAACGTTTCCAAGAAACGACATACGTGGCAGTGCGGGAAACTGAAACGCAAAATTACCACAAGCAAAAACCATAACAAATTCTAGCAATGACCATTCCTCCCATTACATAATATTCATCGAACCTTCCAAAATCAAAATACAAAATATAAAGCTCCCCTATAACGTCATTTTTTCAAATGCATAAATTATAATAGTAAGATGTCCAAAAAAAAAAGAAAATTGAAAATGTTTCATTTATTGATTTTCCCAGTGGCGGCTCGTCCTAAAGGGCTGCGGGGCTGCAGCCCTTCCTGTATAAAGTATATGTTTTGTATAGACGAATAAATGCAATGTATATTTTGATTCTTGTACGTATTGATGATGAAGTTATTGTATTTCGTACATGAGAACCAAGGGTTCCAATCGAATATCCAATTATCCGATATTCGGATATATCCGCCCCTTTTTCAATATTTATAATATTAATTAGATATTATTCGTGCTTTTATTGAGTACATAATTTATAAAGTTCCTTGGTAATGAAATCGTCTGTATAGTTATGATGATGATACCTCGACTTTCAAAACTTTTTGATATTTTTGTTTAGGATACGTGACGAATTAGATAACAATGGAGATGCAAGCGAAGAGATCGAAAAACGACCTTAAGTCGAGACAAAAATATTATATTTTATTTTTTTAAAATAGTGAACAGATATTCGATATCCGAACAATTGATTTTACGAATATTTAGGATCCCTAACGAGCACGCACGAACTATTTTCATCGCTACAGCCCCTCCCCTGTAAATTTCCACGATCCGCCCCTGCGTCGAACTTCGACACTATAGAGGGTCCACTGTACACCGACAAACAAACCCGTCCGGAAAAGTTGTGCATAGTTACGTAATAATGCGCAACGCCGCCGACCCTGACAACAACATAACCTCAAAAAAAAAATATAAACAAATGCAACCGACGCCGACGGCTTTCAGCTGACATCTTTCAGCGCGTCGACGAAAACACATATGATACTAAAAAATATATTTTTATTATTGCGGAACCGCGCGATTTCGATTAAAAGGCGAAAGGGGGCCCCGAAGAAGGGCGGACACGGGGGGGCGGGGAGAGGGGGAGGCACTCACCAGTGTGGGCGCTGGTGTCACGTGCGCGCACTCCGGCCTCAGCATGCAGCCGTCCAGGAAGGCTGTGGCGGCGGTTCAGTGGCTTGGCATGCCGCGGGGGCGCGGGGGGCGGCGGGGCGGCGGGCGAGCGGGGGGCCGGCCGGCGGCGTGTCGCGAGTGTCAGATGCGCGCGCACGCCGAGCGCAACACCGTCCCGCGCACGGCCGGACGCCAACTGAGCCCGGCCGACGATGCGCCCCGCGCCAATCGACACGCCGCCTGGCGGGGTGCACACAGGCGAAAATGTGCGGAAAAGCGCGCGCGCGGATGGCCACACTGGTGGAGTTCGGCGTTGGCGCGGTTTTCGTTCGGGGTTTTTCGGGGGGGTTTCGGTTGTTTTCGGGCGTTGGGGATTTTTTTTTGTTGGTTTTATTGCGCCGGGGCCGCGTCGGTGGAGGGAGGGTTGCCGATTTTGACGCGCCGATGTGAAGGATGTTTTGATGTGTGTAGTGGTGGGTTCGTTTCGTCGAAATTTAAAGAATTCTAAAATCATTTTGGGGTTCCTGTGAAGGATCGTGTTGCAAAAATATTCTTCGGCGTTACTTACTCATTAAAAATAAAATAAAATAAGTATAATAGAAAAGCGCGCGCGCGGATGGCCACACTGGCCGAGTTTGACGTTGGCGCGGTTTTCGTTCGGGGTTTTTTGGGGGTTTTTTGGTTGTTTTCGGGCGTTGGCGATTTTTTTTGTTGGTTTTCTTGCGCCGGGGCCGCGTCGGCGGAGGGATGGTTGCCGATTTTGACGCGCCGGAGTGAAGGATGTTTTGATGTGTGTAGTGGTGGGTTCGTTTCGTCAAAATTTAAAGAATTCTAAAATAATTTTGGGGTTCCTGTAAAGGATCGTGTTGCAAAAATATTCTTCCGCGTTACTTACTCGTTGAAAATAAAAAAAAAACAAGTAGAAAAGCGCGCGCGCGGATTGCCACCCTGACGGGGTTTGACGTTAGGGTGTTTTTCGTTTGAGTTTTTTTGGTAGTTTTCGGGCGTTGGGAATTTTTTTGTTAATTTTCTTGTACTGGGGCCGTCTCGATATAGGGAAGGTTGCCGATTTTGAAGGATGTTTTGATGTATGTAGTGGTGGTAGGGTTGGCAATGTCCTATATTTTATAATATTGTCCTATATTTTTGGTCTGCGTCCTATACACTATATAACAAATATATAGGACGCAAAAACACTATTTTTGGCACCGGAATCTAAAAAACAAATTTTTCATTTTACTATATATATTTTCCGGTAAAAAGACAATTGCAGCGGTCGAACGTATTTAAGTTTCGCGTTTATTCTTCTCCCCCTCCTCCCTCTGACACGTAAATTCAAAAAATCTAATAATGAACATATTGCTAAAAAAAAAAGTAACGCAGGAAAATTCCATCTCTACCCCCCTCCATGAATTTGGCTACTGAATATTTACCTTTTGCCTTTTTCATAATAACTATGTATTTTGGATGTGTCCTATATTTTTTATGGCTTAGTTTGAAAAGTACCATATTTCGCCGAAAAAATGTTGGTAACCCTAGTTTTGATATACGTAGTGGTGGGTTCGTTTTTTCAAAAGTTCAAGAACCCTAAAATAATTTTGGGGTTCCTATAAAGCAGTGAGCCAGATACAGATGTGCCGCGGCTGAATTCAATGTATTTGAAATTTTTCATAATATTGTTTACTTTTTGAAATGTAGTATAGAATAATTATTGTAATTAAATAATTTTTCAATTTTTATTTCATCATACACATATTCTGGTAATTACAATGGTTGGACATATGTATTTAAGTTTAGCCTCTATTTCCTTCCCCCCCTACACACAATCTCCAAAAACCCAATAATGAACGTGTTGCTAAAAAAAAAGCAATGCGGAAAAATTCAAACCCTGCCCCCCCTCCTACGATTTTTTTTCTGAATATTTATCTCTTATTTATATTTTTTTGGAAGTGTTCCGTGTTTTATGGATTAATTTGAAAAGCACTATATTTTGCCAAAAAAATGTTGGCAATCCTATTATGCGCATCGCTAAAAACACTACTTTAAAGGATCGAGTTGCAAAAATATTCCTCCGCATTACTTACTCGTTAAAAATAAACAAAAAAAAGTAGAAACCTGCTTGTAATCCTAAAATAAGTTAACTATAATTTTGGTAATCTTTCACACTGAAATTTTTCACAGCGAGAAAACTTTTTTTCTAAGGTTTTTCAAAAAAAATAATAATTTGGTCAATAGCGTTATTTGTTTTCTTTGTTATTTAAATTTTGACTCACAATCAAATAATTCTGAATATTGGTCTATAAACAAAAATCGTTTCGCCAAGAAGTCTGTTCCAGTTCAAGAAAATCATTTATTTACTTTTTCATTTCCGAAAATATGATGATATCCTCTTTTAATTTGTATACTTCAATAACTTGTTTTTATTTAGATTTTTTTCCATCGACGATGTATGATTTTTAATTTTTGTTTTGATTGAATATATTATTATTATATTATTAAGTAAATATCGCTATGGGTCGGATAAAATCAGCACATGGGCCGAATTTGGTCTGCGGGCCGCCTTTTGCCCATACCTGATTTAAACGATAGTCTCTGGAACGTATCCCTCGTCTAAAAAGAGGAATAGGTGTATATGTTTTTAAATTATGTTTCTTTTGCCAATTTTTCAAATCACAATTCGAAATTTCATCATTGGCGTAAAATGTTTTTAATTCGAAATTTCCAAAATAAATAACAAGAACAGGAAGCTATTTTAAAGGACTGTTCTTCTTTATAAAGAACGGTTGGTGACCCTAGCGTAGTTTAGTCGATTTGCGATTAGGAAAAATTCATTAACTTTCCTGTTCTGAGGGGATGTGACAAATACTCCGTGTTCACAATTTTCGTGATAACTCTATAATAAATCGGATCGTTTAACCCATAATTTTCATTAAAATTCCTCAAATATTCGATTTTTATGCGTATAATAATGATTAAGTTATAAATATCTTTTATAATGCATTTATGGAAAAAATCAAAAACTTTTTTACCCTTTCGTAGAAGCTCGTCATGTTTTTTGCTGCATAAAAGAAGGGTTAATTTTTTCTTAGATTTGTGATAGATTTTGAAAACATGTTTGAAAAAAATTTATTTGAATATGTGAATTTTCATAGTAAATATTTGAAAATTGCTGAATATTTGAACGAGAAATTAGTTATTCATTTCAAATATCTAGATACTACGAATTTAATGAAAAATTTATTTAACGATGATGTACCGTGGATAACTTTGTTAAATTTGAATACATTTAACTTTATAGAATACGAGCGTATCCGAAAAGGCTTCGCCTTTTCGAACACGCTCTGCTCGGCCTCGCTTCGCTCAGCCTCGCATAACT